>CM042840.1:1871820-1926820 GCA_023653725.1 Bungarus multicinctus
AAGATAGATAGACAGACAGACAGATAGATAGATAGATAAATGGATAGATAAATGATAGACGGTTAGATAGATAGATAGATAGATAGATAGATAGATAGATAGATAGATAGATAGATGGATAGATAGATAGATGACAGAAAGATGAAAGAGAGAGAGAGGATGGGTGGATGGATGGATAGACAGAGAAAGACAGATAGATAGACAACAGAGAAAGATGAGAGAGAGTGATGAGAGAGGTGAAAGAAAGATATGATGGATGGATGGATAGATTAGATAGATGATAGGCAGAGGGAGGGAGACAGATGAATAGATGGATGGTTGGATGGATAGATGGATAGAGGGATTGATAGATGATAGATAGATAAATAGGTAGGTAGATAGATAGATAGATAGATAGATAGATAAGATAGATAGACAGACAGACAGATAGAGTTAATGGATAGATAAATGATAGACGGTTAGATAGATAGATAGATAGATAGATAGATAGATAGATAGATAGATAGATAGATAGATAGATAGATAGACAGATAGATAGATAGATAGACAGACAGACAGACAGATAGAGTTAATGGATAGATAAATGATAGACGGTTAGATAGATAGATAGATAGATAGATAGATAGATAGATAGATAGATAGATAGATAGATAGATAGATAGACAGATGGCAGAAAGATGACAAAGATGAAAGAGAGAGAGAGGATGGTGGATGGATGGATAGACTGAGAAAGACAAATAGATAGACAACAGAGAAAGATGAGAGAGGTGAAAGAAAGATATGATGGATGGATGGATTGATTAGATAGATGATAGAGAGAGGGAGGGATATAGATGAATGGATGGATGGTTGGATGGATGGATAGATAGATAGATAGATAGATAGATAGATAGATAGATAGATAGATAGATAGATAGATAGATAGATAGATAGATAGATAGATAGATAGATAGATAGATAGATAGATGATTAATATGTGATAGAGAGATGATGAGAGAGAGAGGATGGATAGGTAGGTGGATGGACGGACAGATGGACACCCAAGAAGGATTGAAGCTGAGCTCAACTGGAACCTTCCTTCCCCATCCTCCATAGACACTGTGGAGGCAGAACCGAGAACAGGCCACCCCAGAGGAGCATTCTCAGAAGCCTGGACTTCCCCCTCCCTTTCCCAATTGTCAAAGCATCCCACTGGGGACCGTGGGGCACGGAGCTACCTCTCACCTCCCTCCCTCCTGACCCACGGCGCTGGCTCCGGTGTCCATTGGCAGAGTCTGTCTGGCGAGCTGTGCATGGAGGATGTGATGGCCGGGGACCATCGCTGGTTCTGGATGTCCTTCAAGCACTTCTCCAGGCCTTGCAAAGGGGTGCTGCTTTGACCAAGACCTACAATTGGGGAGTTCTTAGGTTAACATGGCAACCGGGAGCCCACCAGACCTGAGGCCCCCCAACCCTCTCACCTTCTTCTCTCCTGGTCCTCTGCATTGGCCCTGATGGCCATCTTTGGAAACCATCTGGAGAGCGGCTAGTGGCTGGCGAAGAAGCCCAGCTGGGGGAACCCAATGGGGTCTCCTTGAACCCCTTCCCAAGGCTTTGCAAAGGACTCTGGGCTTGGCTGAGCTCTGTAGAAGACAGGGAGGTGAACAGGCCAAACTACCATGGCCAAGACCAGCGGTGAAAGACTCCCCACCGAGCTTGATCGTGAGGACTTTTGAGTTGGTCACCAACTTCCCACACCGTCATCCCTGCTCAAGATCCCAACCACAACCCTTGGCCCAAGGAGGTATTCTTCCAAGAGATGGACATCAAGATGTCTCGGCTCTTGAAGGATCAGTGTCTACCTTGCTATCCTGAGGCCCAGAGGAATCTCACCATCTTCCTTCCTCCTCCATCTGGTAGGTTCTGGAGTCCACCAGGGAAGACAATCTGGGGAGCTGCTGACCGACAAATTGACAGCAGGGGACGCAGGCTGGATGTGGGCACTTGGAGAACGCTCCTTCATGATTCCAAGATCTGCGAGGTGAGGAACGGAGGAACATCAGCAGAAGAGCCACTGAAGGAGGCCTGGAGCCAATGGGCTTGGAGTCCAAGCTCAAGAAAGGGACTTCTTTAGGTGGCTCCTGGGCAATCCACCTAGCCTACCTCACAGGGCTGATGTTGTAGGGGAAAACACCAATGGGACAAATGTTCCTGGAATGAAGCTAGGGTAGATATCCAGCAGCAACTGAACAGACTTGGTGGACAAGTCCTTCCAACAAGGTTGTCCTTCGAAGAAGTGAACCAACCCTGATGCCCTGTTTTCTCCTAAATGCAAAGATTAATTGTGGTGTGTGTGTGCTGGCTGAGGGCCAATCACCAGGAGACGGTGAATTCTAGTCCCGCCTCAGGAATGAAGACCGGCTGGGTGATTTGGGGCTAATCACTGGGAAACGGTGAGTTCGAGGCCAGCCCCTCTTAATAAATTAATAATAAATTATTATTTTTAAAAAATAATAAAGGCAGGATAGATAAGATAGATAGATAGATAGATGGATGGATGGATGGATGGATGGATGGGTGGATGGGAGAGAATAGATAGACAGACAGATACATAGATATACTGTAGATAGATTATAGATGGATGGATGGGAGAAAGATAGGATAGATAGATAGATAGGTAGGTAGGTAGATAGATAGATAGATAGATAGATAGATAGATAGATAGATAGATAGATAGATAGATAGATAGATAGATAGATAGATAGATGAGAGGTAGGTAGGTAGGTAGGTAGGTAGGTAGGCAGGCAGGCAGGCAGGCAGACAGATGATAGACAGACAGGCATAGATGATGGATGGATGGATGGATGGGAGAGGATAGGTAGGTAGAAAATGGATGTGACAGATGATCGATAGATTAAGATAGAGATAAAGATGAATGGATGGATGGGAGAGAAGATAGTTAGACAGACAGATAGACAGGTGATGATTGATGGATGGGAGAGGATAGATGGATGGATGGATGGATGGATGGATAGATAAAGGGATAGAGAGAGAGACAGCCATTGAACAAGCTGAGTCTTCATGGCTTCTCCTCTTGATGGAACTGACCTTCCTGTCCCGCCACTATCTCCCCTTTTCGCCCCACTGTCTCTCTCTCATGGGGCCTGTTGGCATATCCCTGGCACCGGAAGGGCTGCTGAGCCGGCTTTTCCCCGAGACTGGCTTCTGATCCTTGGGGAGGACAAGCATCGGATGGCGGGCCTGGCAAGAGACAAGGAAAGGAAGAGGCCGGCGGGCCCTGGGAGGCTGTTTTTCCCCTCTCGGAGGCTGAGAAAAGCCTCCGGAGCCAACGGGGGACAAACACAGCTTTCCCACCATGGTGCAGAAGGCCAACTAGGCAACACCCACCCAGCAACCAGGCAGAGAACCGGTTGCTGAAGACTTTCGAAGCCACTCCTGGACCTAGGATTGCTTTCGAGCTCCGGTTGAAGAAGCTGCTCCCAAGGTCGCTTACGGGACCCTCCCTCACAACCCGGGCTCTCGGGAGCTTCACTCTCGGGAGTGTCTCTCTTGGGGAATCAAAGATTAAACCAACTTAATTTACAGATCGGCAACTGCCCATGGATGGGATGATGGGATGGGGATGATGGGATGGGGATGATGGGAGTTTGAAACGCAACATCTGGGGAAGAGTAAGATGCGTGGCTGGGGCTGAAATTTGGGGAGGTGGGACGGAGTGCAGCTCCCTATGTACGTTTGAAGTAGCTCGGAGTCCCCCAGCCTTGGTGAATTGACGGCGAGTGGACTTCAACTCCCAGAATTCTCAGCAATGGCTACTGTGGAATTCTGGGAGCTGAAGTCTACCTTCCTGGAAACTGTCATGGTTGGGGAACCCATCTCATTGTCTGGTTGAGGCTCATCATGTTCTCCCAACCCCTGGCCTACCAAAGCGTCCTCGTCTTCCTCCTCTTCGTCTCTCCTTTTCCCCCGTTGCTCCTCGTTTGGCCGGCAAGATTTGGGGGGGAAGAGGTCTGGGCACGGGGATGTCCTTCAGGCAGTTGAGCAAGCCGTTGAGAGGACTGGTGGCCGGGCTCCACTCTGGGAGAAGGAGTGAGGAGGAGGAGGAGGAGAAGAAGAACAAGGAGCAGAAAGAGGAGGAGGAGGAGGAGGAAGAGGAGGAGAAGGAGGAGGAGGAGGAGGAGAAGAAGAAGAAGAAGAAGAAGAAGAAGAAGAAGAAGAAGAAGAAGAAGAAGAAGAAGAAGAAGAAGAAGAAGAAGAAGAATAACAACAACAACAACAACAACAACAACAACAACAACAACAACAACTCAAGGTGGATCTTCAAAAACCTTGGCATCGTGATGGCTTCCATTGGACAACCATGCTTGGAACCTGTCCTTCAGAGATGCGAATTGGAGCAGCTCTATATTTATCTCTCACTATGGACATCTAGACTGAGCAGGGGGACCTCTGAACCAGCTCCCTCCTTCCCTCCCCAGCATCTGACCTGGGTTGGGCTTCCCTTCTGGGCTTCCTAGGATTGAAACTCTCACCACTTTCTGCTTCTTCTCTGAGATACCAATGTGGGGTCACCCACCTCCTTCTGAAGTGTCTCTGTCCACCTCTTTGACCCCCCAAAATGCCCTCTCCCCTATTTCAGCTCACATGTTCTTGCCTTCCCCAGCTCAATCTTGACTATTTCTTCACCTCCCCAGGTCAACTCTGATTCTTCTTCAGATACTCAGATCAACTAACTTCTTCTTCATCTCCTCAGTTCAACTATGACTACTTCTTCATCTCCCTAGCTCTACCTTGACTTCTTCATCTCTCCAGCTCAATCCTGTCTTGTTCAACTCCCCAGCTCAATCATGACTTTATCAATCTCCCCAGCTCAACCATGACTTCTTCATCTCCCCAGCTCAAACTTTCTTCTTCATCTCCCCACATCAATCTTGGCCACAATCACTCAAGCACGGAATGCAAAATTGTGGGGCAGAGAGTAGAGCCTTCCCATCCACCAGAGGTGCACACAGACACCCAGACTCTGCCCTAAATGGTCTCTGCCTTACCAGCCGAATACGGGACCCATAGTCCCAGCTTGGACCCGGGTGACAAGCTGCTCCTCAGATGGTCGAAGTGGTGGTAGCTCTTCTCTTCCAAGATATCCTCGGGGCCTTGTAGGGGGTGCTCTTCCTCAGATTTAACTGGAGGGGGGAGTACAATGAAGGCATCTCTACCACAGGGACCTGGAGGGGGGTGGAATAGGCTGCTTCCATGTCCCCCCTCCAGGCTGCCCCCCAACTCTCCAGCCCTCCTACTGCTGGTTGACCCCAAGGCCCTCGAAGTCCATCTGCAGGTGGGCAGAGAATGATGACAGGAGGAGAAGGGGGACCAAGAAACAGACCATAGTCATGTGCAGATCAAAAGAAGACCAGCATTCCTAGCTAGTCTTGGATAACCATTTTTCCATCCAGCATTGGCTTTGAGCCAGCTAGCTGGGAGTGATGGGCCTTTTTCGAGTAGCTCTCTTCCCTTCTCTTTCCTTCTTCTCTTCTTTTTCTTCCTTCTCTTTCTCTTCCCTTCCCTCTCTTTCCTTCTCTTCTCTTGTCCTTCCCTTCCTTCTTACAGTTCTCTTCCCCTTCTTCTCTCTTCATTACTCCACCCTTCCTTCTCCTTTCTTTTCTTCTCCTTTCTTCTCCTATATCTCCTTCTTTCTTTCCTATTTTTTCTTCTTTCCTTCATTTCCTTCTTCCCTTACCATTCCCTTCCCTTTTCCCTTCAAAACTCCTTCCTTCCTTCTGCTCTCTCCTACCTTCCTTATTCTTCCTTCCTTCACCTTCTTCTGCCTTTTCTTTCTCTACTCCTTTCTTTCTTTCTTTCCCCATCTCTCCTTCCTTCCTGCTTTCCTTACCCCCTCTCTTTTCTTTCTTTCCTTCCTATCTCTCGCTCTCCCTCCCTCCCTTCCTTTCCCCCTCTCTCCCTTTTCTTGAGTAGATGAATAGAATACTTTCTTGGCCAAGCGTGATTGGACACACAAGGAATTTGTCTTGGTGCAAATGCTCTCAGGGTACCTAAAAGGAAAGGTAGATTCGCCAAGAGTCAAGAGTCTTTTTCTTTCTTGTCTCTCTTTCCTTTTCTTACTCTCTTTCCTTGCCTTCTTTCTCTCTCCCTGTCCTTCCTTCCCCCTCTGTCTCCCTTTTCTTTCCCCCCCTTCTTTACCTCTCCTTTCTTTCCTTCTTTCTTTTCTTTCTCCCCCCCTTTTCTTACTCTCTTTCCTTGCCTTCTTTCTCTCTGTCCCTCCCTCCCTCCCTCCCTTCCCACCCATCTCCCATTCTCCCAAAGTTTCAGGTGAAACTCAACCCCCAAACCAGATCTTTAAACCCTCCCATACTACCACCTCTTACACTACTAGACAACACAGTATCAACAATGGAGATCTTCAAATTTCTAGGTTTTACTATGTCACATGACCTAAAAAGCACCACAAAGAATGTTCTTTCTATGCCAACTCAGAAAGCTCAAAGTGCCCAAGGAGCTGCTGATCCAGTTCTACAGAGGAATTATTGAGTCCATCATCTGCACCTCTATAACTGTCTGGTTTGGTTCTGCAACCCAACAAGACAGACACAGACTCCAGAGGGTAATTAGGACTGCAGAAAAAACGATTACTACCCACCTGCCTTCAGTCGAGGACCTGTATCCTGCACGAGTCAAAAAGAGGGCTGTGAAAATATCTACAGACCCCTCACATCCCGGACATAAACTGTCAACTCCTTCCCTCAAAACGATGCTATAGAGCACTGCACACCAGAACAACTAGACACAAGGACAGTTTTTTCCCCAATGCCATCACTCTGCTAAACAAATAATTCCCTCAACACTGTTCAGCTATTTGCAAAGTCTGCACTACTATTACTATTAATCTTTTCATCACTCCTTATCACTCATCCCCTCCCACTTGTGATTGTAGGACTGTAACTTTGTCCCTTGTATCCTTACAATTTATATTGACTGTTTCCTAGTATGATTTGATTGCTTATTGTACCCCTTGACTATATTCTATATACTATATACCCTATGACTATCATTAAGTGTTGCACCTGACGATTCTTGACTCTTGATGAATGTATCTTTTCTTTTATGGACGCTGAGAGCATTTGCACCAAGACAAATTCCTTGGGTGTCCAATCACACTTGGCCAATAAAGGATTCATTCATTTGTTCATTCACCTGGAAGCTTACCACGAACAGCCGAGATGCCGGGTCGGTCTTGGGCTTTCTCTGGGCTTCCACTCGTACGAACAGTCACCAATGCAAGGTCTCCCCGTAGGTCCTGACATGGGGAGCTGCTGATCCCCTGCTCCATCTTGACTGCAGAGATCCACAAACATGCCCTCAGTTCTGGCTTTGCCAGGGACAAGAACAGGAAGGAAAAAGCCCTTTCCTACCAAAGCCCCCTCCCCTCGGCAGCCAGGAACCTGCACCCAGCAAGATGGGATCTGTGATCGGCAGTGTTCTGACCTCGGCTTCCCCAGAAAGCACTAAGCCGACTCTGTCCCAGCAAAACCCCTTTTATTAAACAAAGGCGAATTGCTGGCATTCACCTTCTGCCAAAGGCCTGGCCAACAATCTTTCAAGGGTGTGATTAGAAGAACAACCTTATCTAGCCTGGAGAGCTGCCCAGTAACTATTTCCAAACGCAGTGCTGACAAGGAAGGGCTTGGCACAGTTTCTGAGATGCACAGACAGATCTTCACATTGTGGCAACGAACAAATTGTTTCCTCCAAAAGCCCCCTCCCCTTTTGCTCCTCTTTTGCTCCTTCTGAGAGGGGCCATTAACTGTCCACCTGTGCCCTTATTGCCGAGTTGACCCTTGTTCCTTAGCTGTTTCATTCGTCTGGCAGCTCTGTGCATGAGCACATTGGGAACAGGCTCCGGCTGTTCTTCTTCCCCACTGAACTTCGACTCTGAAGGCAGCTGACAACTGCCAGACTGCCCCATCTCTGCCTCTGACATGGAGCCCTTGTCCGAGCCTTCCACTGCCTCCAGGACTGGCCCAGGTTCCTCCCCAATCTCCTCACTGTACAACTCTGCTGTCAGCTTCGCTAGCCACCAGCAGGCCACAACAGGCAGCCATGCTGCCACCGACAAGTGACGTACCTGCTGGAAAGTTGTCTTCCTCTTTTCCACCTGGGGAAATTACTCTCCTGCACCCCTCGGGCTGAGGGATGATAGAGGGGTCCCCCCTGGTTGTGACAGAAAACTGAAGTCCTTCTCTGGAGTTACAGGCTCCCGACTCCTCTCCTGGAAGCTTCCATCTTAACTGCAGACAGGATTAAGAGGTAGGAGTTACAAGTTAAGATATTCAGAGAGAAAAACCCAGCGGAGAAATCCGATGTCTTAATTCTAGCAGTGACTGCATGAGAATGTTTGAAAAGAGTTCAATGCTGCACAGACACTGCAACTGTCATATATATGAGTCAGTTGCCAAGCAGCTGAATTTTAATCACATGATAATGGGGATACTGCAATGGTTATGTGTGGAAAATGGTCATAAGTTTCTCTCTCTCTCTCTCTCTCCTCCTCCTCCTCTTCTTCCTCCTCCTCTCTCTTGTCCCCTCCTCCTCTTTCTGTTCTCTCCTTCTTCTCTTTTGTTCTCTTCCTCCTTCTCATTCTCTCTTCTTCTCTTCTTGTCTCCCTCCTCCTCCTCCTTCTTCCTTCGTCTCTCATTCTTCTCCTCCTCCTTTCTCCCCTGCCTTTTCTTCCTCTCCTGCTCTCTTTTCTCTGTCTCCCTTCTTCTCTCATCCTTCTCTTCTCCCCTCTCTCTCCTGTCCTCCTCTTCTTCGTTCTATTCTTCTCTTCTTCGTCCCTTCCCCTTTTCTCTCTCTTCTTTCTGCTCCACTCCTCCTCTCTTCTTCTCGCTCCTCCTCTTTCCTCCCTCCTCTTCCTATCTCCTCCTGCTTCTCTCTTCTCTCTCTATTCTTTCTCCTTCTCATTCTCCTTCTCTCTCTCCCCTCCTCCTCCTTTTCCTTTTCCTCCTCCTCCTCCTCTTCTTCTTTTTCTGTCTCCTCCTCCTTCTCATTCTCCTCCTCCTCCTCCTCTTTCTTCTTCTCTGTCTCCCCTCCTCTTCCTCCTCCTCCTCTTCTTCTTCCTCCTCCCCCTCCTAGCATATTCCCACAGATGCAGGGTCCGCTTTCTCCCTCCCTCTCTCTGAAACTAGAAGACCTCCAAGGTTCCTTCCAACTCGGTAAGGAGGAGGAGGAGGAGGAGGAAAAAGGAAGGGTCTCTGCTTGAGCAAGGGGTTGGACTAGAAGACCTCCACGATTCCTTCCAACTCTGCTATTGTTATTTTTAAAAAAAATTTAAAAACAAAACTTGGGTTTTTCCAGTGACGTCACGTCATGGCGATGCAGGAGAACTTTGCTCTGCTCTCCTGCATCGGGTTTTTTGCCTTTGGATAGCCGTTCGTGGTGTGGTCAGATCCCGGAGGGATCACCAAAGTGAGGAGGAACTTTTGGAGTCTAATCAGGAGTTGCGATCCTGAAGCGGCGAAGAAGAGAGCCTGAAGTCCGAGGCAAAAGAAGGCAGCCCGTTGCGGGCAGACCCAGGACGCAACGAGTCAACAAAGAAGGAAGCAGCGAGGAGATGGTGAACTGAGATTTGGCAAGCTTCCAGTATTAGAAACATTTTGTGGATTACAACTGGAGTACTGCTGGAAGAAGAACTGCTTGTATCACTGAAATTCAGAGTGAAAGGGGTGGAGGTGAAAAGTGGTGGCAGCGATCTAGCTTCCCACCCCCAACACTGGGAAACAGTGGAAATACAATTTTAAAAAGAAAATTGAGAAGGAGAGGCAAGTGGATATTGCTGGAAAGAGCCTTCTGTTATTAACTTTTGAAGCGAGACCGCTGAATTTACTCCGTCTGAAAAAGGGATCTGGACAGAACTTTAAGAAAGCCTTGAAGAGTGACGGTGCAAACTCTGGAGGTGGCCATTAAGAGTGGCAAACTATGGTAAATTGTATCAACGTAACTGGAAGTGACTAATAGAACTCAGAACGGAACAGAAATGATACAAAATAAGTCAGATAAATGTATATTATATTTATTGTTCCTACAATTGTATCTAATATTTGAATAGATTTATTTATTTATTACCAGAATATTAAGGTAATAGTAAGATATTAAGAGACCTTATACCCCTCTACCTCCTGAAGTTTCTATTCTTCCTTTGAATTTATTGGATTTGGATAGCTTTATTTTATATATATATTTATCTTATATACTTAAATAATAAGAGATTAATATTGATTATTTTATATAGAAATTGGCTTGGAGAGTGATAATTAATTTCTCTAATTTGTATTTCCCCCTCTCTTCCTTTTCCTTTTTTTATATATATCTGATCTATTGTAGATTAATGAATTTAATATATTATTTAGTATAATGATAATTTAAACACTTGCTCCTTCTTTCTCTTTCTTTTCCCCTCTCTTTGTTTAGTATTGTGGACTACTAAGACTTAAAAACTGTTAATTTGAACTCTGAATTTTATACGCTCTTTAGAAGAGCAATAGACAAAATACTATGACAAATTTAAACATTCACACTTGGCTATAATACTGTGGGACATTTGCTTATTTGATTAACTTGATTAACTACCAGATAATTTGAGACCTGATATTAGACTATATTTATTAAGATTTATTAATACCTTAACTATTGCTAATAGAGAAGCTAAACTAATATTGATTGATTTGCCTCCGAGAGATTAGTATATCGTGGATTAACTGATAATAATTTTTAAAGCTAGTGGAGACAGGAACTTAATCTAATCAATTCAATAACAATAGAAAACTCTAATTAATAGGGAAAATTAAAAATCTTAAATCATTGATAAAGTTGATGGTAATTGGTAATACGATTTGGGATAATATAACTAAAATAGTAGATGAACAATACAAAATTATTAAAGATATGACTAGCAGCACTACCACCATCATGAAAACTGGGAGAAAATCTGTACCAACAGTAGCACTACCTAGTCCTACACCATCGACCCAACGAACGATCGAAGGGATGTTGGCCCCGGAGAAACCAAATACCTCAACTGGCACTCAATCGGTTCAAGCTACCTTGCTGGCAATTCAAGATGTTAGCACTACAGGAGTCGATGTCAAAAAACTACACTGAAGGTAGAGCCGATAGGGAAACAATAAAAACAGAATTGAAAAATGAAATAGGGGAAATGAAACTTTAAATTAGGAACCTGGATGGAAAAATAGGCCAGATTCAGGAATCCATTAGGATAAATGAAGAAAAAATCAGAATAATTGAAGAACAAACCAATCAAATGGAGAAGAAATTAGAACATATTGATCAAAAAATTACTGACCAGAATAAAGAGACAGAAGAGACCTTAATCCACCTCGAGATGGACAGAGCCTCCTACTACCTTAAATTTCAAAATGTGGAGGAAGATAAAGAAGAAAACTTAGCACTGGTAATGGCCGAAGTGCTAGCGGAACTCCTACAAAGAGATAAAAACGAGATAGTAAATGAATTGGATGATGTGTATAGAGTTCACACAAGCTATGCAAGGTGGCACAAACTCCCTCGGGAAGTCCATATCAGGGTCACTAGGAGGCGAGTTAAGGACATAATTTACAGAATTATAAGAGAAGAAACAATAAAGTATAAAGGTAGAGAAGTAATTGTGCTGAAACAAGTGCCAAGAAAAGTCTGAGAGCAGAGGAAAGACTATCGATTCCTCACTATCTTAATTTTAAAAAAATCTCTTTTAGATGGATCACTCCAGAGGGTATTTTGGCAACATGGAAAGAGAAGAGAGTGAAAATAGACAGTTTAACCAAAGCACAAGACTTTTTTGAACAAATAGGTAGTTCGGAAGAGGAATTCAGTAGTAGAGAGAAGCCCGAGGCTTCAAGCCAAGAAGAATCACAACCTATAACTAGAGGGAGGGAGAGAATGAATGAATGAATGAATGAATGAAAAATTTATTTATACACTGCTCCTCTCCCGAAGGACTCGGAGCGGTGTACAAACATGCAATTAAACATTAAATATACAAAAATTAAAACTAAATTAAATACCCTGGTTGCAAACAATTAAAACCCCAAACTTAAACCCTAAAATTAGCATAAAATTAAAATACCCAAATCTAAAATCAGCTCAAGCAGGCCTGGTCAAAGAGCCAGGTTTTCAAGGCATGCCTGAAGGTCCCCAGGTCCATGGCTGTACGTAACTCCGGAGGCAACCCATTCCAGAGGGCAGATGCCCCCACAGAGAAAGAGAAGGAAAGAAGGGAAGAAATAGCAGCCCAAGAAGAGATAGGAGTGAGAACCAGGAGTCAAACAATGTCTAGAATTAATGAGGGATAAAAGCTAGACTAAATGGAAAGAGGATAAACTAATATCTATGAACATTAATGGACTAAATGACCCATTTAAGAGGAAGAGAATATTTTTTAAATTAGAGAGAGCTGATATAATTTGTCTCTTCATATCAAAACGCAGGATCAGAGATACTTACAAAATAAAAAATTGGGGAAAATGTATACAACATTAGCAGAAGAAAAAAAAAGAGGAGTTATATATTATATATTAAAGAGGAAATAACTTCAAAATTGATTTATAATGATACAATGGGGAGAATATTAATGATAGAGGTAGTCATTCAAAATAAAAACATTCTATTGGTGGGGATATATGCCCCCAATAAAAATCAGAATGAATTCTATAAAATCCTATATGAAAAATTGATAGAAATTGTCAACCCAAAAATTTGTATATTTGGAGATCATAATGCAATTACAAATAACAATCAAGACTATGCATGTGAACAAAAATATTTTTTTTAAAAAACGGAATATAATGCCCAGGTATTTTTTTTAAGATGGCGGAAGAATAAGAACTAATGGATGCTTGGAGGAAGCAGAACCCAGGGATGACTCAGTTCACTTTCTGCTCCAATCCGCATAAATCATGGCTAGGCTAGACTAGACCTGGCATGGGTAAACAGTGACTTACTTAAGGAGATTCAGGACATAAAGATTTTAACTAACACCTGGGCAGATCACAACCCATTCCAGATAACTTGGAAAGACCCAACCCACAAGAAAAGTAGATGGACACTCAACTCGCAACTATTGAAAGAAAAAGATTACATTCAAAAAATCAGGGAAGAATTAATTGGTTTTTTTTTAATTTAATAAAAAACAGGATACCTCATTGCAGAACCTCTGGGATACAACGAACGCATATTTAAGGGGAGTATCTATAGCATATATAGCAAATAGAAATAAAAAAAGATGGGAAAAATGAAATACCCTAACCAAAAAAAAAAATAAAAGATTTGGAAAATAGACAAATTTCAAGCTTTTCCTCTAATACATAAACATTATGAAGGTTCTAATGATTAAATAATAGTTATAATCCAATAGCAATAACAGAGTAACATGTGTTACTTATTTATTAATATGTTATCTATAAGAGACAAGGAATACTTGCCAATTATTAGTTATTATTGTTTATTATGAACTATCAAACCTATTATCAAATGTAATAGAAAGAAATATGTTTACTGTCCTATTAGTATGTTTACTATTTTTTATTTCTGTATACTCGTAGGTTTATATCTTTTTAATCCATTGAAAATAAATCACTTTAAAACTCAAAAAAGCCCTTTATTAATGTTCAAGATATTAAAAAGTTTACAACAGGTAAAATGTTAAAAGAAAGAATTTACAAAAGTTTTATTCTGTTATTCTATTACAGTATTGTAATATTTGATTATTGGGTTATTCTGATATTTTATTATTATTATTCTATGTATGATTGTATCATTTTTCTCTCCTGAAGCATATAAATATTATGAACTATTATATTCTATTATCAAGGATATCCTTTTGTCTGTAGGAGCCTGTGTTACCGTGTTGCTCTTTTCTGGAGTAAAATTCCTGCAGTAAACAAAAATCAGGGCAGTCCCTGACTTATAACATTTCATTTAGTGATGGTTCAAAGTTATGATGGTGCTGAAAAAAAAAGACCGACAAATTCTTTTTCACACTTAACAACCGTTGCAGCATTCCCAGCAGTCACGTGACCCAAATTCAGACTCCTGGCAACCGATTCATGTTTATGACGGTCACACTGATCCCCTTTCACAGCCTTCAGGCAAGTGAAGTCAAATGGGGAAGCCAGATTCACTTAACAATCAGGGAACTCACTTTTAACCGTCGCGGCGAGAGAGGTCATAAAATGGAGCGGGGGAAAAACATATTTCACTTAGCAACGGAAAAGTTGTGATCATAAGTCAAGGACCACCCCTATTCATTTTGCAGGGGGGGGGGGGCTGTGTTTGGTCCCAGAACAGAAGGCAGGTGTCCAAGGAGAATCGACAATCAGGTAAAAGAATCCGTTGGGATCAAGACTCACCTTGGATGGGTAATGAAGCACTCCTGCCTCCCCATCGCCCGACTCCGGGGATCCGTGGCTGCCTCCCTGTGGAAGCCTTAAGGGAGCGTTGGGGGCCACGGCCGGACTGCAGGGTAACCAGATCCTTTAGGCATTTCAGCAACCCATGAAGCGGAGGTTTCTCTTCGGATGCTGTTTCTACAGGAGAGGAAGAAAGAAATAGAATTTATAAACAAATGACCACATAAACAATATAGGTGAAGGAGTAGAAGGGACTCTCATCCAATTTTCGGGTGGCACTAAGCTGGCAGGAACAGCTGACACCCCAGAAGACAAGCTCAGGATCCCCCCCAAAAATCTGGACAGACGAGAACAATGGACTGTATCCAACAAAATGACATTTAACACGGGTTTCCTCCCACCGAGTTTCAGGAATTGCAACTCTATCATATCTAGAAACAAATATAGTTATATCTAGTAGCCAGCAGGGGTTTGTTTAAAACAGATCACGCCAAACCAATCTTATTCTTTAACCAAGAGACTAAATTAGCAGACCAGTGGAATGGCTGCAGACGTAGTATAGTTAGACTTCAGTAAGGCATTAGACAAAGTAGATCACAACCTACTTCTGCGAGAAGCCAGCACCAGTTTGTTAAAAAGAGATCATGCCAAACCAATCTTATTTCATGCTGCCCTGCCCGTTGGAGTCCGAATCCAAGGAGGAAGATGAACAGCTGATAGAGAGTGGGAGTGTGGCTCCGTTGGCTGTGGAGGAGGCTGGGGAAGGGCAAAATCTGGTTGGGCAGAGCAGGGAAGAGGGAGAACAAGGGAGAGAGGGTTCATAGGAAGACCAAGGCCCACTCCATCTTCATCCTAGGGCACGCAGGGAGGAATGGAGAAGGGAGCAACGTGGGTTGCGTGGCTTATGGGAGAGGAAAGGGTCCTGATTCCCTTCATTAACCACACCTTGGAAATTAGAGTTTATAAGAACTGACTGCTGACTGTTGCAGCTGCTGGAAGCAAACATGACTTTATCCTGTGTTGTCATTGCTTATCTGTGTTCCTGGTATCTTTCCAACCATGAGTTTTTGCCATGCCTTCAGGTCTGGAACTCTTGCTCCTACCCTGCCAAACTAATTACCTCAGTTTGGTTTGATTGGACTTGTAGTTACAGTTTTTGTTGACCACATTTTGGACTTGATTCTCTGCAGCCCAAGGTTGTTCCTGGGAGAGTTTTTCTCCAGCCAGAAGGTTACCAGGACACTGGGGGCAAAGTTGGAACTAATAAAGGGACTCCTACTGATTATTTCACTGTGTTGCCTTTGTGCCACACTCCGGGTTATCACACATTCTTTGAAATTAGTAGTGAAATGCTGCAGATGTAGTATAGTTAGACTTCAGTAAGGCATTCGACAGAGTAGACCACACCGTACTTCTCGGTAAGCTGGAAAAATGGGGGATAGACAGCATCACCACCTAATGGATTTGTAACTGGCTGATAAACCATACTCAATGAGTAGTCCTTAATGATACTACATCCACATGGAAAGAAGGAAGCAGCAAGGTACTACAAGGCTCCATCTTAGGCCCAATACTTTTCAACATCTTCATAAATAACTTAGATGAGAGAATGGGAGGGGAACTCATCAAATTTGTGGAAGACACTAAGATCACTGGTGGGCTGCAACCGGTATAACAACCAGTTCAGTGAGCGCATGCTTTGCGCACACGCGCACCTAACGCCTGCTTCACGCACACACGCAGCATTCAAAACCCGCCCATTTTTAAGCTTACAAACTTACCTTCTATTTCAGCACTGGTGAGTAAAACAGCTGCGGCGTGGCAATCCGCTGTGCTGCGTGAATCAGCTGAGCTACAAAACTGGGAAATAGAGGACAGGAAAGGGCAGGGCCAACTGCTCACTGGAACTACCAGTTCGTGAGAACCGGTCTGAACCGGTTGCAGCCCACCACTGACTAAGATGGCAGGAACAACCAACACCCTAGAAGACGACCTTGGGATCCCAAAAGATCTAGACAGATGTGAACAATGGGCTGTATCCAACAATAGATTTAACATGGGCTTCATCCCCACTGAGTCTCAGGAATTGCAATTATATCATATCTAGAAACAAATATAGTTATAACTGGTAGCCAGCAGCAGAGGTTCTTGACTTACGACAAGTCCCGAGTGGGGTGGACTTGAAGACCTCCAAGGTCCTGTCTGTTATTCTGTTATAATTACTTTGTCCCTCTCCAAGTTTGCAAATGACAAACCTGGCCCCAACTTTGGAGATGCCTTGTGAGAACTCTTTGGGAGTTCCTTCTCAGCTGTTGCCTTGGGCACCGTCTTTCTGTCCTCGGATTGGCCGTTGGCCTCGGAGTTGCTTCGCGAAAGGCCTGGTGATATGGCTCGCTCTGTCCCTCCATCCCCGCAGGAACGGGGTTGGTCCAGAAAGCTGGAATCTGCAGAAGAGTCTTTACAACAAAGGAGGTGGATAGAATAGGATGGGATGGGATGGGATAGGATAATAATGGAATGAAATGAAATGGAAGAATAGGATAGGACAGGACAACAGAACAAAACAGAACAGAGGATAGGATAGGATAATGGAATGGAAAAATAGCGTAGAACAGGACAACAGAACAAAACAGAACAGAAAGATAGGATAGGATAATGTGGGAGAATGGAATGGAAGAATAGGATAGAACAGGACAATAGAACAAAATAACAGAAGGGTAGGATAGGATAGAATAAGATAGGAGAATGGAATGGAATGGATAGAACAGGACAGGACAACAGAACAAAACAGAACAGATGAACAGGATAAGGTAGGATAGGATAGGATAATAGAATGGATGAAAAGGATAGAACAGAACAACAGAACAAAACAGAAGGACAGGATAGGATAGGATAGGTTAGAATAAGATAGGAGAATGGAGTGGAATGGATGAATAGGATAGCGCAGGGCAGGGCAGGGCAGGGCAGGACAGAACAGGACAGGACAGAAGAATAGATGTTTTCAGTTGGAAGAGTCATTAACCATAATGTTGTAAGCGTAGAGATGAGTGTATCTTTCTCTCCATTATTTTCTGGAGGGATTTCCTCCAGAGTGCACCGTTAACTAAATAAACCCTGCTGTGAGCCTTGATTTTTTTTTCTTTTCGGATCCTGCGTTCGAATCCCCATGTCTCCATCTTTCAGAGGCCAGGGGTGCCTTTGTGTTCGCCCTGTCCTCTCTGCAAGGAGATTGACCTGACGGTCGCGAGTTTTCATCCCTTTTCAGCGAAAGGGGTAGCCAACGGGTGGGAAGGGCCGGGTGAAGAAGACAAGGGGGCCTGGAGACCAGAGGTGGTATTCAGCCGGTTCAGACTGGTTCTGGTGTACCGGTAGTGGAAATTTTGACTAGTTGGGAGAACCGGCAAATACCATCTCTGGCAGGCCCTGCTCATCCACCCCTGCCCTATCCTGCCCTATATTCCCGTTTTTTAGCTCAGCTGATTCATGCAGTAGAGCAGATTGCCATGCCTCAGCTGAGCTAAAAACAACAACTTACCTCACCAGCCCTGACAGGGCAGATTTTCATTGCTGCGTGCACTCACAAACCACGTATTAGGCACACACACATAACAAAGTGAACTCTCATAGAACTGGTGTGAAAAAATTGGAACCCTACCACTGCCGAAGACCCTCCCTCAAACTCACCATCGGTATCCAGCCTTGGCTCCATTGGTGGGCTGTCCTTCTGCTCCGTTAAGAGACAAGGATGCTGAAGGCCTTCCTTGGACTTTGGCTGCCCTTCAGCCAGGTTTTCCTTGGTCGACGGCCCCACATTGGTCACTATGTCTGCATCAATGGGAAGGAAGGCAGGCAAAACTAGAATGAAGATCACTTGAAGTGTTAGTATAGGCAGTCCTCAACTTGCCATGGTTCACTTAGCGACTGATCAACGTTACAATGGTGCTGGAAAAAAAAGATTGTGTTTCAGACTACTTCACTATTGTGTTTGCTGAACGAGGACTTTCTGAACACAGAAACTGTTATGGAGAGAGAGAAGGAGGGAGGGAAGGAGAGAGAGAGAAAGAGAAAAGAGAGAGAGAAAGGCAGAGACAGAGAGAGAAGGAGGGAGGAAGGAGGGAGAGAGAGAGAGAATGAGAAAGGGAAAGAGAGAGAGATGGAGGGAGGGAGGGAGAGAGAATGAGAGAGAGAGAGAGTGATAATCAGAATGAGAGAGAGTAAATGAAAGAGGGAGGGAGGGAAGGAGAGAGAGAGAATGAGAGAAAAAGAGCAAGAGACAGAATGGAGAGGATGAAACAAAAAGAAAGAGGGAAGGAGGGAGGGAAAATGAGAGAGAGAGAGAGCAACAGAGAGACAGAAAATGAGAGAAAGAAAGAGAGGAACAGGGAGGGAGGGGGAAGAGAACAATGGAGAGACAGAATGAGAGAGAGAATGAGAGAGAGAAAAAAGAAGAGAGAAAGAAAAAGAAAGAGAACGAGAGAAAGAGAGATTGTAAGGGTCTGATATGATCTATTTTCCAAAGTTCACACAGGCAATCCTTGACTTACAGCAATCTATTTAGTGACCGTTCAAAGTTACACAGCCTGGGAGAAAGTGGCTTAAGACTCTTTTCCAAAATTACCACTGTTGCAGCATCCTGTGGTTGCGTGATCCAAATTCAGACGCTTGGCAATTGACTCATACTTATGACAAGGGAGGAAGGGGGGATCCCATGATCCCCTTTGGTGACCTTCTGCCCCATTTAACAATCGGGTTCCTCACTTATCAACCACGAGGATTCCCTGCACAATGGTAGCAAGAAAGGTGGTCAAACTCGCTGAGCAACTGTCTCACTGAGCGGCAAACGTTTGGGACTCAATTGTGTTCGTAAGTCGAGGGCTACTTGTACCACTTTTGGTAAAAACCACACCTGGGATCCTGTGTCCATTTCTGATCACCAGTGCAGAGAAAAGAAACGAAGACGATTACAGGACTGGAGGCTAAAACATACAAAGAACGGGAGGAATTGGGTATGGCTAGCCGAGAGCTGGAGTCGGCAACCCGCAGCTCTGGAGCCGCATGTGGCTCTTTCATCCCTGTCCTGCGGCTTCCTGTTTTGAGAGGAGCTTCTGGTTACGCGGGGGGGGGGGGGGGGAGAGCATGGCGCACTGGGAGGAGACTCTACGGCAAGGGGTGGGTCTTCTAGTTGGCTCCACAATTGATAGAGCTTTCGGTTAGGACAGGTAAAGGAAAAAGGATGCCGTGCTAGGAGGAGACTCTATGGTGAGGGAACCGAACTTCCGGTCAGCTCCAGAATTTAACAGGGGGCTTCTGGATAGGACCTTTGTGGCTCTTTTGAGTGCTTAAGGTTGCCGACCCCTGCTCTAGAGAAAAGAAGGGCTGGGGGATGACATGATAGCAGTTTTCCAGTATTTGGGGGGCTGCCCCAAAGGAGAGGGGATCCCCTATTCTCCGAAGCCCCTGAAGGCAGGAGAAGAAGCAAACTAAGCAAAGAGAGAAGCAACCTAGAACTAAGGAGAAAACTCCTGACTGTGAGGACAATCAACCAGTAGAACTGCTTGCCATGAGATGTTGTGGCTGTTGCTCCATCACTGGAGGCCTCCAAGAAGAAACTGGACCGCCATTTGTCTGTGATGGTGGGGGAGGGTCCTGTTTAGGCAGGAAGTTGGACTAGAAGACTTCTAATATCCCTGATGCTGTTATTCTTTTAATTCAAGACAAATGACTCAGTGGGACGGCTTTCCGTCAGATGTTGCAGGTGGAGGCGTTTGAAGATGAGATTGGGCAGGTCATTTGCCTGAAATGGGCATAGGATTCTCTTGCTGGAGCAGGGGGTTGGACTAGATGACCTCTGAGGTCCCTTCCAATTCTGTAATTCGGTAGCCAGAGACAACCAACCCCTTCCCCTATTGGTCGTTGATAGCTCAATTTCTGCATCTATGAAGCAAAAGACTATACCCCCCCCCCTTATACTGTGAAATAGAATGGTGTGTATGACTCTTGTAGAGGTAATCCTCGACTTACAACCATGATTGAGCCCCAAATTTAGGTAACTAAGTGAAACACTGCAGTTATTTTTTTGCCTCACATTACGACCTGTCTTGCTGGAGTTCTTTAAGCAAATCGCTGCAAGGGTTCAAAGAGTGAACACGGTCATTAAGTGAATTGTTGACTTTGGTGGCCTGACGATCGCAGAACGGGATCATGTGACCCCCATCATAAGAAGGAATCCGTCTCCAAGCATCTGAATTTTGATCATGTGGCCATTGAGCATGTTGCAACGGTCGTACAGGTGAGAAACGGTCGTCAATTGCTTTTTTGGGTATGTTGCTGCTACTTCAGATGGTCGCTAAATGAATGACCGTAAGTTGAGGACCACCAGCGATGGACCCACCTGTTCCCTTCCATCCTTGAGTACTGCAGGGGGCAAATGTGCCTTGGGGGGTGGGCTCTGACCATTCTCCCTCAGGGCTGCTGCTGGGGGTCCCCGCTGGGCTGGAGACACTCAGGGAAACCGAGTCGGCCAAGGGTTCGAGGCGTCGGAAGGATGGGGAACTCTTCAGCTGGACGACGGCTGGAAAGAAAGATCAGAAGCTCAGAAATTCCCGCAACTCTCAGGAGGTTTAACTGCAAGACATAAGAGAAATCTGGGAAGTGGGATCTTCACAACTGTGTGTGTGCGGCAGGGGGCTCCCAATTCCCGGAGATTGGGAGAAGGAGATTGAAGAGGAAATCTCGCCTGGTTCCATCAGATCCCGATTTGAACAAGGAAGAGGTGGAGGAGTTCGAACCGGGACCATCTGATAGGGATGCCGTGTCTTGGAGAGTCCGTGGGCCGAGGACGATGCCATCCTGGGCCTCTCTGACATTGGGGGAGGTGGTTAGCCAGACAGGGAGCTGCCTGCCCTCACAAACACAAGGGAGGATCAGCTACAGATGGGCGGCGGGGACGAGAGGCAGCAGATCTCCCTCTGACAAAGAACAGCTGCCTCCCCCAGTCGATCCGAGGGCATGGAAAGCAGAGCTGAGGCAAGCTCAGAGATCTGCAAGGTTGCCAGCGAGAAGGCAGCTCCGATCTGAGGGCACGGCGAACGGAGCGGAGGTAAGGTCAGAGGAGACCTGCAAGGTTGCCAGCGAGAAGGCAGCTCCGATCCTCCTCACACCTGAGTTCAGCTGATTTAATCAGAGACTGGAGGGAGGGTGTCTTTGCTGGGAACATTTGTTTGCCTTCAACATACATTTCCCCGGCCTTTGTAATCTCCGCTTTGCACCTGTTCTCATCCAGCTCCCTAAATATGATAAACCCTCTGACGTTCAATTGATAATTCCTTTATTAGGAGCGACAGCAGCCACAGCAAAAAGGCTAACAAGTCTGTTCGGCGGGGAGATGAATAATTGTCTGCCATATCTATATTCATCTCCAGCCTTTTATCCCCAGAACTAGGAGAGGGCTTCGTTAGCAGCAGTGACTCTTCTGTCCCAAGGACCAGCCCATAGATTTCCACTGCTCTCCTCTCTGCCTTCTGGGCATCCACGCATCAGGCACTGGACCCAGCTGTTCCTCCTCTTCCTCATCAACCACCTCCAGAGCATGCAAGTTTTGCAAGTATATTGCCAGCAGTTTGTGTGGACCAGATCCAAACAGACCACGGCCCAGGAGTTGGGGACCTCTGGCTTCAACTTATCCAAATCTGCTCAGCTGTGCAGACAGCGCACTCACTGTGCCCTCTGCTTTCACTGCCCCCAGCAGGTGTGGATCGATCCAGGCTCATGTGCGTGTGTCCGCAAAGGAACTCTGGGATTTCGTTGACCAGCTTCATGAGTGCACAGAGGTGGTGGCTGCTTTGATCCTTACCTGCATGGGGAAGAGACATTAGGGAAAGGCCAGAACAGGTGAGAAATAGAACACCGCCCCAATGCAGCCAGTTTGGAGCCCAAATTACGGAGAAAATGACCTCGCCCATAATCTGTAACTCTCCAGTGGGGTCCTCTCCAACTGGGCTGTCAACTCATAAAACATTCCTATGCTTGTTTTACTAGTTGCCATAAAAAAAAGGGGGGGGGACGAAATCTGAAAGAGCAGCGCAGCAGTTTGAAAGCGAAAGTACATTCCAACTCTTATCTTTAAAAGACTATAACTAAACTACCAGAGCTTTTGCCCATAAATGTATTTAATTCGAGAACGTGATTCATGACATCCAGCCCGTAATTGGAGAATGTGATGGATGACACCCAACCCATGAACAGGCTCAATTTATTTATTTATTCATTAAATGGTTTTATATACCGCCCTTCTCCCGAAGGACTCAGAGCGGTGAACAGCCAACTAAAATATATATAAATTACAAATACAAATACAATTAAAAGGGAATTAAATTATAGGCTGCCATTTAAAATTTAAAACCCCCGATTAAAATTATTATGAAGCCAGCGGCTTCACATAATTTTCATATCCCAACCAATCAATTCTAAAACCCCTTATTTAAAATCCATTTGAAGTCAGCTCAGGCCGGCCTGCTCGAAGAGCCAGATTTTCAGATCACGTCTGAACGCCCTCAGGTCAGTGGTTGTTCGTAGCCCCGGGAGCAGCCCATTCCAAAGGGTAGGTGCCCCCACAGAGAAGGCCCTATTCCTCGGGGTCACCAGGCACCACATAGATGCCGTTGGGACCGGAAGGAGACCCTCTCTGTGGGAGCGCACCGGTCGGTAGGAGACTACTGGCAGAATGCGGTCTTGTAAATATCCTGGTCCAATGTCATGGAGCGCTTTAAAGGCCAAAACCAATACTTTATAGCGGACCCGGAAGACTACCAGCAACCAATGCAGCTCGCGCAGGAGAGGCATCACATGGGAATATCTTGACACCCCCATAACCACCCACGCAGCCGCATTTTGCACCAGTTGGAGCCTCCGGGTGCTCCCCGCAGAGAGCCCCATGTAGAGGGCATTACAGTAGTCCAGGCGGGAGGTTACCAGGGCATGGGTGACCATGCGTAAGGCGTCCCGATCAAGAAAGGGCTGCATCTGGCATATCAGGTGAACCTGATAAAAAGCCCCCCTGGAGACGGCCGTGATGTGATCTTCCAAAGACAGCCGTACATCCAGGAGGACACCAAGATTGCGAGCCCTTTCTGTGGGGGTCAAGATGTCATCCCCAATATATCGGGCCGCCAAAAACCACAGCCACTCAGTCTTGGAAGGGTTGAGTCGAAGCCTGTTCCCGCCCATCCAGTTCCGCATGGCCTCCAGTCAACAGGCCATGACCTCCACAGCATCGTTGGGGTGGTTTGGGGTGGAGATGTAGAGCTGAGTATCATCAGCATAGAGATGGCATTTCACCCCAAAACCACAGATGATCTCCCCCAGCGGCTTCACATAAATGTTGAACAGAAGAGAGGACCGACCCCTGAGGCACCCCACAAACGAGGGGCCTAGAGGTGGACCTCTCCACCATTGGAATGATTGGAACGGATCTAGGTAGATTGCTTCCTCCAGGTACTGAGGGAGCTGACGTGCCACCACACTCTCAACAACCTTCGCCAGAAAGGGAAGGTTGGAGACAGGACGATAAGTTATTTAAAAGAGCCGGATCCAGGGAAGGCTTCTTGAGGAGGGGTCGCACCACCGCCGTTTTCAGGGCGGTAGGAAGAGCTCCCTCTGCCAACGAAACATTGACAATCCCCTGGAGCCAGCCTCGTGTCACCTCCCTGGAGGTAGAAACCAACCAGGAAGGGCACAGGTCCAGTAAATATGTGGTGGTATTCAGCCCCCCCAGCAACCTGTCCACACCCTCAGCGGTCACAGGGTCAAACTTTTCCCAGATAACCGTCTCAAGACCTGCCCCGGATACCTCCCCCGGGACCACCCAACTGGAGTCCAGCCCATTCCGAATCTGAGCGATTTTATCATGCAGGAATCGGGAAAACTCTTCTGCCCTACCCTGCAAGAGGTCCTCCCGTGCTCTCGGCTCAAGCAGAGAGCGGGTCACTCTAACAGAGTGGCAGGCCGATTTTCTGCCGATGCAATAAGGGCGGAGAAATGCGAACGTTTTGCCGCCTCTATCGCCACTAGGTAGGTCCTAATATAGGACCTCACCTGTGTTCGGTCAGACTCGGCACGACTGGTCCTCCAGATGCCCTCCAGACGTCTTTTCCGGCACTTCATCAATTGGAGAATCTGGTTGATGATACCCCCAGGGGGAGGGGGAAACAGGGTCACAGGGGACTGTAAAAGATGTAGGCGAGTGTTGGCTTCGTACAGGGCAGTGCCAGTATGTTGCCTCTAAGGAGTCCTTTGCAGTTTTTTGAAGTTTGGCTCAAGAATCATAATTACAGCGATTGCTGGAATCCTGATAACTACAATGCCCAGAAGCCTCATCCAAGGCTTAAACCTGTGGGCATTCCTGTCCAGTGGTGGGATTCAAATTGTTTTACCAACGGTTTAGTGGGAGTGGCTTGGTGGGCAATCCTGCACTCTACCTGTTTGTTCAACAGCTGACAGGCAGCAATCCGCTGTGCCACACAAAGCAGCTGAGCTTCAAAGGCAGAAAATAAAGGTGTCAGGGCTCCAACAAATCCACCCCCTTCCAGTCAGAAGTCTCTAGCTGCATCTCTCAGAGTAAAAAAAAATTGATTTATCAGGAGTGGCCACGTCGGCATTAGCTGGGTGCAGCCGACACTGAAATACATCCTTCATTTCCTCCTTGACCCTGCTCTTCCCCCCACCCCCTGGATGTCTATTCTCCAATGGGACGCATCCATAGCCAAGAGTCATCCATCATGCTCTCCAGTAATAATCTTGTGTGTCAGAAGCTTTGGGCTGCCAAGGCAATTATCTGAGGCATTTAAGGAATGCACAGCTTTCCCCCCACTCCCTTTCTGCTGGCAACTAAAACGAGGACTTTTTTTAGTTGAAAAAAGGTCAATATAGAGCCCTGGTGGGCGGGCGGGCCCAGCAGCTGATTGCCAGAGTGTATCAGTTCACTTCCAGATGATCCTCGAAGCTACCAGTTCAAACGAACCAGAGTGAACCAGTAGAATACCACCACCATTCCTTGTTCCCGCAGATCTGGAGAGTATGGTTGGAGAAGGAAGACGGGATATATTGAAATATTGCCCTGATTCTCTGCCACTCGTACCCTCCTCATCGCTCGTTGCAGCCAGGCGCTCCTCAGCCTTATCCG
The DNA here is from genome assembly GCA_023653725.1 of Bungarus multicinctus. Classification (NCBI taxonomy): domain Eukaryota; kingdom Metazoa; phylum Chordata; class Lepidosauria; order Squamata; family Elapidae; genus Bungarus; species Bungarus multicinctus. The sequence goes on from CM042840.1 coordinate 1,897,435, forward strand.
GCTCCAGGCTGTCGGGTCCTTCCATGCTCTCTGGGAAAGGGGGCTCTTCACCTGTGCGGAGGGAAAGAGAGAGGCAGTCGACAGCCTGACGATTGTACCAGCTTGGCATATTGAAGTAATTACCAAAGAAACAAGGGGAAAAGGCTTAAATCCAAAATAAGGTATACATGCTTCATGGACACCTCCCTAATTCACAGGAGTATAAGTGGGGCGGGGAGCACAACCAGTCCTGCAAGATTTTGTTTGACAAATCCAAAATAAACCTCCCTAATTCACACAAGTATAATGGGGGAGGGGGGGAGGAGACGGACACGTCTCAGATTTGCAAGTTTCCATTACGATGGTCAAACTATCATTTTTGTTGAGTGGATTTCCTTGGTTTGGTCTCCCTAATGGGCCTCCCCGTTGACTCCCACCCCATTCAAAAGGACGAAGGCAGCTTTGGAGGGGCAAGACTCAACAAAACAATTCACACACACACCCTACCCCCATCTCCTGGCTCGGCAGGGTGGACAAGCAGCTACATAGGAGCCAGCCGTGTGCAGCAGCAGCCAAAAAAGCTAATGCAATCCTAAGTTCCATTATCAGAAGGATACAATCAAGATCAAGGGAGGTACTAATAGCGCTCTATAAAGCCTTAGTAAGGCCACACCTAGAGTCCTGCATCCAGTTTTGGTCATCTTACTATAAAAACGATGTTGAGACTCTAGAAAGAGTGCAGAGAAGAGCAACCAGGATGATGAGGGGACTGGAGGCTCAAACATATGATGAACAATTACAGGAACTGGGCCTGGCTAGTCTAGTAAAGAGAAGGACCAGGGGAGACAGGAGAGCAGCCTTCCAGTATTTGAGGGGCTGCCACAGAGAGAAGGAAGGGGTCAAGCTATTTTCCAAGGCATTCTGAAGGTCAGACAAGGAACAATGGATGGAAACTGGATTGCCATTTGTCAGAAATGGTGTAGGGTTTTCCGCTTGGGCGGGGGGTTGGACTAGATGACTTATAAGTCCCTTCCAACTCTGATTATCTGTTAAATCTGTTAAACTGATTAAGGAGAGATTCAACCTGGAAATAAGGAGGTATTTTTCTGACAGTGAGAACAATCAACCAATGGAATAGAAGCAGGGATGGGATTCTACCAGTTCGCACCTATTCATTAGAACCGGTTATTAACATTCTAAGCAGTTCGGAGAACCGGTTGTTAGAAGAAATTCCTGGCCTAATCCTGTAAGGAAGGCAGAAGGAAACATTCTGGTGTTGCTTACAGAAAGTGCCTCTCCGTTAACCCTTATTACATTCTTGGCAGCATTACTCTTCTCTGGAGTTTTTTTCCCCTCCTTTGCTGATACTTTGCTTGTGTGGAGAGACCATTCAAAGTTACAGTGGCACTGAAAAAAGTGACTTATGATCATTTTTCACACTTATGATTGTTGCACCATCCCCAGTCATGAGAGGCCAGGCGAGGAGATGCCTCAATGTGAGTGATATTGAGTTGGCCATGCCCAGCCAATAACATGACCACCAAGCCATGTCTACCCAGTCACATGACCACCAAGCCACGCCCACCACCTAAGCCACACCGCAGAACCGGTTGTTAAAAATTTTGAATCCCACCCCTGAATAGAAGTTGCCTTCAGAAGTTGTGGGAGCTTCATCACTGAAGGCTTTCAAGAAGAAACTGGACTGCCCATCTGTCAGAAATGGTGTAGGGTCTCCTGCTTGGGTTGGAGGGGGTTGGACTAGATGACCTACAAGGTCTCTTCCAACTCTGATTATCTGTTAACTGTTATCTGTCAGGGTAAGACAGACAGCACAACACGCAGTGGTGGGTTTCCAAATTTTTGCCTACCAGTTTTCTATGATAGCGCCCTCTGTGACAAAGCTGGTGAACTGAGCTGTTTTTTTAGCTCAGCTGAGGCGCGGCGAAACAGCTGAGCTAAAAAACAAGGGACTATAGGAGAGGTAACAGCGGGGGCAGGTGGCCGGGCCCAGCCAGAGATGGTATTTGCTGGTTCTCTGAACTATTCCAAATTTTTGCAACTGGTCCAACAGAACTGGTCTAAACCAACTGAATACTACTTCTGACAACACGGCTTGAATCTACAAGCGACGATCTCTCTCCATGGCGGGGGCAGCGGGCGGGGTTAACCAGAGGTGGTATTTGCCAGTTCTTTGAACCAGTCAAAACTTCCGCAACCGGTCCGCCCGAACTGGTCTGAACCAGCTGAAGACCACCTCTGGACATCTCCCCACTTTAAGCTAGCTGGAATGAATCACTGTGCTTCAGCGCCCAATGCCCACAAACAAGTGCGCCCCGCCGATCTCGGTCTGCGGGATTCTTTCGTTTGCATGTCCCTCGGAAGAACCAAGGAGCTTCCTTACGACGGATTTGGTCGCTTCCCGCTGCCAAAGGCATCCACCTTCTCCAGCTGGGTGGGGGGCTTTGGGCAGTCCCGTCTGGCTGGCAGGTCAAGGAGGAGAAATCCAGGCTGGGGACCGAGTGACCTGTGGGGGGAAAATGAGATGCGAGAGAGATAAAGTTGCAAAAAGAAGGTTCATATCGGCCACCAAGTGCTTGAAAGGTTCAGGAAAGATTTGGGTTGGGGGTTCAGCGGCCTCACACACACACACACAAACTCAAAAATGCCTCCAAATATTCAGGATGGAAAAAAATACCTCTCCAGAAACTGGCAACTTTAAACAGAGAGAGGTGGGAGAGGGAAGGGAAGGAAAGGGAAGGAGGAGAAGGAGAAGGAGAAGGAGGAAAAGAAGGGAAGAAGAAAGAGAAGGAGAAAGAGAAGAAGGGGAGGGGAGGGAAGAAGAAGGAGAGGGAGAAGGAGAAAAGAAGAGAAGGGGAAGGGAGGAGAAGGAAGAAAGAAGGGAAGGAGAAAGAGAAGGAAAGAGAAAAAAGGGAAGGGAAAGAAGAAGAGGAAGAGGAAGAAGAAGAAGAAGAAGAAGAAGAAGAAGAAGAAGAAGAAGAAGAAGAAGAAGAAGAAGAAGAAGAAGAAGAAGAAGAAGAAGAAGAAGAAGAAGAAGAAGAAGAAGAAGAAGTGTTGTATCTCAGGAATGAACAATATGGTTCTAGTGGCTCTCTGAGCTTGATGGCTTCCTGGCAGACCTTAGAGAAGGAGGGAGTGTGTGAAGAGGAGGAGGAGGGGAGGGGAAGGGAGGAGGAGGAGAAGAAGAAAAGAACTATGGGGTCCTGGAGACCTCCTTAGCTTGGTAATTTATTTGCGGACGTTTTATGATCCCTAAGTGAACATCATCAGTGCTAGAAGGGAACGGGGGTTTCTGGAGAAGAGGGGAAGAGAAGAGGAGGAGGAGGAGGAGGGGGAGGAGGAACTGTGAGGTCCTTGATCCTCTCTGAGCTGGGTGATTTTCTCGCAGATGTCTCATGATCCAACTAGGGAACGTCATCAGTGCTAGAAGGCTTGTGCCAGAAAAACACGCAGCTCAGAGAGCAAAGAGGAGCCCAGAGAGAGAAAGAGAGAGTTACAAGAGAAGGAGGACCTGGTCTTCTGCTTCAACCTTTTCTCCAACTTCTGGGATTTCTTTTTTCTACTTGGGAAGATTCGTTGCAGGAGAACCCATTTCTCTTTCCTGGGGGCTACTTTATGGAATAGGGCCTGATCCCCAGCAGCCTCTCCTAACTCCTAGACAGTCTCCCACTGTTCTGACCTCGGCTTCCCCAAAAGGCACTAAGCCGATTCTTTGTCCCGGCAAAACCCTTTTATTAAACGAAGGTGAATTTCTTGCATTCGCATTCAGCCAAAGTCCTGGCCAACAGTCTCTCAAGGGTGACATTAGGAGCACAGACCTTATCTAGCCTGGAGAGCTGCCAAGTAACTATTTCCAAACGCAGTGCTGACAAGTCTCAGAGATGCACAGGCAGATCTTCCCACTGTGACAAATTGTTTCCTGCAAAAGCCCCCTCCCCTTTTGCTCCTCTTTTAATCCCTATGGGAGGGGTCATTCAGGATCCACCTGTGGCCTTACTCCCACGTCGACCCTTGTTCCCTAGCTGTTCCCGTCTCCTGGCAGCTCTGCCCATGTGGTCACTGGGAACAGGCTCCGGCTGTTCTTCTGCCCCACTGATCTCTCAAGGCAGCTGATAATTGCCAGCCTGCCCTGGTCCCATCTCTGCCTCTGACGCAGAGCCCTCATCCAAGCCTTCCTCAGCCTCCAGGACTGGCACAGGTCCCTCCCCAACCTCCTCACTGTCCGACTCTGCTGCCAGCTCCACTATCTACTAGGGGGCCACAACACTCACCACAAGCTGAGTCCACAAGTCATGCCTCTTCCACCCCCCACCCCCTGATCACCCTCAAGGCTGTTTTTTCTTCCACCCCTCCACGAACAGGGAGGAAAAAAGAGAGAAGCTCACCGAGCGAAAGAAGCAAAGAGCACAATTCCAGCATCACTTCCTGGTGGAGATCCTTCTGACTGCCTTCCAGCAGAGACCACTCCTCCAACGAGAAGCCCACGGCCACGTCCTCAAAGGTCACCCGGTCCAGCGCCGTGATAGCCGCACCAGCTGCGCTGAGGGCTCCATGCTGGGCCTGCACTCAAAAGGCGAGAGATAGACGTGCATGAGGGAGGTCGACCCTCATTGCTTCCATACCTCAAGGAATGCTGGACATGGGAGAGAGCCTTCCCTAGGATCAGATTGGGCTGCCATCGGTAGGATCTCCTGCTGGAGCAGGGGGGTGGACTAGATGACCTCCAAGGTCCCTTCCACCTCCGTCATTCTCTGATTCTGTAAGGCTCTTCTGCTGGAACAGAGGGTTGGACTAGATGACCTCCGAGGAAATCGCGGCTAAGTAAACACAAAGGCCTCCAAATAATAATAGTGCAGCTAGTCCTCAAGATGTGACTGCCGTTGAGTCCAATACTTTGGTTGCTAAGTGGAGCTTGCTCAGGGAGTTTGGCCCTGTTTAATGACCTTGCTTGCCTGACTCTTCTTTGGCAAGATGCATAGAGTTCGTCACAGAATGAGACAGAGACAGGAGGATGATTTCCAGAACTTTCTCTTCCTCCTCCTCCTTTTCCTTTTTCCCTCTCTACCTTCTCTTCCCCTTACTCTTTTTTCCTCCTCCCTCTACCCCTCCTCCTTCTACTCTTCCTCTTTTTCCTCCTTCTCTTCCTCCTCTTCCTTTTTCTCTTTCCCCCTTCTCCTTCACTTATTTATTATTATTTATTTATTTATTTTATTAATTCAATTTATATACCGCCCTTCTCCCGAGGGACTCAGGGCGGTGTACAGCCCATCTAAAACCCCACAAAAATACAAAAGTTAAAAAATATTAAATTAATATCGGCTGATTAATAAACTAGAAACCCCACCCCCACCCTTAAAACCCCAATTTAAAATTGAATAAGATGGAGACCAAATTAAAACCATCTCAGCCCAGGCCGGCCTGCTCAAGGAGCCAGGTCTTCAACGCGCGCCTGAAGGCCCTCAGGTCCGTGCCGGTACGGAGCTCCGGTGGCAGAGTATTCCAGAGGGCGGGGGCACCCACAGAGAAGGTCCTGCTCCTTGGCGCCGCCAGACGACACATAGCGGCCGACGGCACCCGGAGCAGACCCACTCTATGGGAACGCACCGGCCTGTTGGAGATCACTGGCAGAATGCGGTCCTGGAGATAACCTGGTCCCATGCCATGGGTCGCCCTAAACGTCAAAACTAGAACCTTAAAGCGAACCCGGAGAGCCACCGGCAACCAATGCAGCTCGCGCAGGAGAGGCGTCACATGGGCGCTACGTGACGCCCCCATGATCACTCGCGCGGCTGCATTTTGCACCAGCTGGAGTCTCCGGATGCTCCCCGCGGGGAGCCCCATGTAGAGGGCATTATAATAGTCCAGGCGAGAGGCGACAAGGGCCTGAGTGACCGTGCGCAAGGCGTCCCGATCCAGGAAGGGCCGCAACCGGTAGATCCGACGGATCTGATGAAACGCCCCCCTGGAGACGGCCGCAATGTGATGTTCAAGTGACAGCCGTACATCCAGGAGGACTCCCAGGTTGCGAGCCCTCTCTGTGGGGGGCAGAACTTCCCCCCCGATAGCCAGCAAAGGTGTCAGCTGGCTATATCGGGGCGCCGGAAACCACAGCCACTCGGTCTTGGATGGGTTGAGCTGAAGCCTGTTCCCGCCCATCCAGTCCCGCACAGCCTCCAGGCACCTAGACATAGCCCCCACAGCATCGTTGGGGTGGTCCGGAGTGGAGATGTACAACTGGGTGTCATCTGCATACAGATGACAGCTCACTCCAAGACCACGGATGATCTCACCCAGCGGCTTCATGTAAATGTTCCTCTTCCTCCTCTTCCCCTTTTCTGCCTCCTCTTCCCTTTTCCTGCTTTTCTTCCTCCTCCTCCTCCTTTTCCTTTTCTCTTCCCACCTCCTTCTCCTCTTCCCCTTCCTCCTCTTTTTTCCTTCTCTTCTTCCTCTTTTTTCCCCTCCTCTTTCTCCCCCTCCCCCTCTTCCTCTTCCTCCTTCCCTTCCCCCTCCTCTTCTGCCTGCTCCCGTCCAGACTCACCGTGGGCTTTTCTGCACAGACAGACAGACACATACAGACTGACAGACGGACAGACACACACAAATGCCTGCAAGGGGAAAAGACCCCCCGAAGACCTGTATGGCCTTCAGTCCGGTCCGGTCCGGTCCTGACGCGCTGCCTGCGGACCCCCACCCCCACCCCAAGACGACCAACCGGGCGACCCCTCCTCCTCCTCTCCCCAATCTGAAGCCCACCCTTCCCTCCCCCAAAGCAGCACCAGGATGAGCCGTGCCTTTCTTTCCCTCCCCAAGGGGGCACCCCGAGCGCAAGCAGCCTTACCCTGCGCGCAGCCTCGGGGGTCTTCGCCGTCCCCAGCCCTCCGGAGCTCGGCTTCATCCTCCTGCATTCCCCACCACCGCCACCACCCGGGAGTGGATGATGGGGCGGAGGGGGTTGGGTGGGTGGGATGCACCGGCAATTGGTCGAGAGAGAGTTCCAAGGCCGAGCGGTGGATCGCGCGCAAAGCCCGGCTGGGAGCAGTAGTTCCTCGGGGGGGGAGGGGGGGTTGCTCTGCAGCCCTCCCAGGGTGGGGAAACTACGAGTCCCAGCGGCCACCGCGGCGAGAGGACCCTCCCCCTTTTTTCCTTTTTTTCCACTTCTCGCCCAGCTGATGGGTTGAAAGGAAGGAACGGAAGGAAGGAAGGAAAGGAAGAAAGAAAGAAAAAGAAAGAAAGAGGGAAGGTAGGAAGGCAACACAAAAAAGAAAGAAAGAAAAAGAAGGAAGGAAGGCAAGAAGGAGAGAGGGAAAGAGAAAAGAAGGAACAAAAGGAAGGAAGGAAGGAAGGAAGGAAAGAGAAAGAAAGAAAGAAAGAAAAAAGAAAGGAAAGGAAAGAAGAAAGAGAAAGAGGGAGGGAGGGAGGAAGGGAAAAAAAGGAAGAAGGAGAGGAAAGAAAAGGGAAGGGAAGACCCAAAGTAATCTGGGGTATTTCCCTCCCATCAGAACTGATGAAGCTTCGGGATGAGAAGCAAAACGTCTTCGAAGAAAACATCAAGAAATTCCAGTTGTCTTTTGAAGAACAAAAAACACCTTTTAATTTAGAATGATCTCAGTGCTAGAAGCAGGGGGGGGAGGGTTGCTCTCTGTTTATACATCATTCCTCTCAGCACTGATGAAGTTCCCTAGTTGGGTCATAAGATGTTTGCAAGAAAACCACCCAGCTCAGAGAACACCAAGGATCCCACAATCTTATTCTTCTTCCTCCTTAATATAAATTACCTCATTCAGTATTGGGGTTTTTAAAAATTCCTTATTATAAATTCCTGCATTTAAACTTTTCTTTTTTCCAAAAAAAATATGTTTGATTACAAATTTTCTCCATTCGATATTTCGTTGGTTTTTTTTTCCCTTTTTCATAGTAATAATTTAAATAAGAACAATAATCTAATTATAATTTAAATAATAATAATAACAATAGTAACAACAGAATAACAACAGAATAATAAACAAGATCATCATAATCATTCATTTCATAATTAAAACAGTTTATAAGAATAAGCAAAAAAGATACTTTAGAAAATGGGGGAAATGGATGCAATTTTCAGTAAAACTGATTGTTTCCCCACCAAGGAAACACTTTACAGATTAAGGAGATAGATAGATAGATAGATAGATAGGTGGGCAGGCAGGCAGGAATAGATATAGAGAGAGAAATAAATATCGATAGATAAAAATGTAGATTAGATATATAGATATCTATATCTATCATCTAACTATCTAAATCTGTATCTATCTGTAGATATAGATAGATGATAGATATATCTATCTATATCTGTCTATCTGTCTATATCTAATCTATCTACACTATATCCATATATTCTCTTCTCTGCTCTCCATTCCCTCTCTCTTTCACTCTCTCTCTCTCTCTCTCTCTCTCTCTATATATATATATATAATCGTTCCTCCGGGCCTGCAGGGGGCGCTACTTCCGATAGGAGCACAACCCCGCCAGAGGAGCGCATGCGCAGTGGCTAATCCGCCCTGCGTAGGCAAGGCTGGCCCGGCATTGGAGTACATCGCGTCACCGGGGCGCATGCGCGGAAGCTGCACCTAGCGGGCATCGGCCATGGCTGAGTGGACGCCTGCCCAGGTGAGGGTCAGCCACGGGGAAGGGGAAGGAGGGAGGAAGGGGAGGGGCAGAAGTGGGGTCCTGAGATCCAGGTTGGCTTTTTGAGGGTGGGTGGGTTGGGGAGGGTGTCTTTAGATGCTGGGCTGCAGCCTCTTTGGGGGAGCCCTGAACCCCGGCAAGAGTGCCCCTGAGCATGTGCAGAGTGCACAGCCTTTGCAGCAATGCCCCAAGCCCCACCCACCCCAATTTGGTAGGGGGATTCTTTAACCCCCAAATGGGATGCCTTCTCTTTCCCCCCCGCCCCCCGAACCCTCTGGTTGACAGCCTCAAAGGAGTGGGAAGAGGACCCCTGAGCATGTGCAGAGGGCTCAACATTGCACCAAGCGCACCCACCCCCAATTTGGGGAAGGGGCTGTTGGGAGCAGCAGGAAGGATCCTCCCTTGGGAGGGCGGGGGGTGGGGAAAGATGGCTCCTTTTTGGGTGGGGATCTCCCCCCAAAAAAGAAAGCCGTGGGGGAACTCCTGAGCATGTGCAGAAGGCATGCAAGAAAAAAAAAGAACCCCTGTTGGGGAAAGGGGGTGAAGTTTGCCCTGCAATCGTTAAATGAGTCACCCGGTTGTTAAGTGAATCGGGCTTGTCAGAAAATTGCAAAAGGGGATTGGGTGAGTCCGGCACACTGCGATCATCATAAATATGAGTCGGTTTGCCCAGCGTCCAGATTTTAATCATGTTGACTGCGGGAATGCCGTGATGGTCGTAAGTGTGAGACATGGTCCTAAGTTCCCCTTTGTTCAGGGCCGTTGTACCTTGCAACAGTCACTAAATGGACGCGCAACTGTCATCAATACGACTCACTTGCCGAGTGTCCAAATTTTGATCATGTGACAGTAGGGATTCCACAAAAGTTGTAAATGCAAACAGCGGTCCTAACTGTTGATTTGGAGGGGGTGTATCTTTGAGCCGTTGCTAAACGGATGGTTCTAAATCAAGGACTCCCCATCATGGTCTGTCCGTTCTCCTCCGGGTTGTCCCCGGCCAACCCTTTTCTCTTTCATCGTTGCCGAGCTCGGGTGCTAAGTTTCTGATCTTCCTCCCTGGCTAGGCGTGGGAATGGGAGGTGGACCCTCAGCACCTGGCGCCCTTCCAACCTCCCGCCCTCTTCGACCAATCGACCGAGCGAGAGATCTACCCAGCGGCCGAGATCTCCCTCTGGACGGTGGTGGCTGCCCTCCAAGCGGTGGAGAGGAAGGCGGACACCTCGGCCACTCGCCTGCTCAACCTCGAAAGCCGTACGGCCACGGCTGAGAAGAAGATCTTCGAGTGCGAGAAAACGGAACTCGAACTCGGCAGCCACCTGGCGGCATTGGGCACCCTGATCCAGGAGTACCGGGCGCTCCAGCGACGCCTGGAGAACATGGAGAACCTCCTGAAGAACCGCAATTTCTGGATTCTGAGGCTCCCCCTTGGCCCGAAAGGGGAGATCCCCAAGGTAAAACAAAAGAAGCACATGAATTCTGCTGCAGTATTGGCTGACTGCAGGCGCATCCAGTATATGACACGGGGGGCTTGCTCTGTCCCGTGGCACGGGGTCTCCAACCTTGGGAATTTTAAAGGTTATGGACTTCAACTCCCAGAATTCCTTGCCAGCTGAAGAATTCTGGGAATTGAAGTCCATAAGCTTTAAAATTCCCAAGGTTAGAGACCTTGCACCATGGGACAGAGCGAGCCACCTGTGTCACCCTGAATGTATCCACAGTCGGCCAGCATGGGAGTGGAAGTCCACCCTTCTTAAAGAATGCTGGCTGGGAGATTTTTGAAATTGAAGTCCATCTCTCTTAAAGCATGCCGGCTGGAGGATTCTGGGAGTTGGAGTCCATCCTCTTAAAGCATGCTGGCTGGGGGATTCTGGGAGTTGGAGTCCTCCCCTCTTAAAGCATAGCTGGCTTGAGGATTCTGGCAGTTGAAGTCCATCCCTTTTAAGCATGCCAGCTGGGGAAAGACTGGCCTTGGAAACTGGGGAGGAGGCGACCTTGGTGAGATCTTGGACAGCTGGGCTCTGATTTCAGGTCCCCGTGACATTTGACGAGGAGCAAGCCGTGAATTTCTCCACGCCCGAATGGGCCGAACTGGAGGACTGGCAGAAGGAACTTTACCGGAACATCACGAGAGGAAGCTATGAGCCGATGGTCTCTCTTGGTAAGAGCCGGGTTTGCCTGGAGGGGAATTTTCTATTCTTGCTTTAGACCAGCGAGCTGCAGTCTACGACTGGGGACTGAACCGTTGGCAACCGGCCGCAGAAGTGGAACCATCCCCTCTTTCCTAATAATTAATCACATAGGACCCACCATCTGTTTCCCCCTCCTCCTCCATCACCATTTCTTCCTCCTTCCCTCCCTGGCAGCACTGATGTTACCTAGCTGGGTCATGAGATGTTTTCAGGGAAACCATCCAGCTCAGAGAACACTAAGGATGCCACAATCCTTTTCTCCTTTCTTCCTCTTCTTCCTCTTTCTCCTCCTTTCAAGCCGTCCTCCCTTCTAGCACTAATGATGTTACCTAGTTGAATCATGAAACATCTGCAAGAAAACCATCAAGCTCAGAGAACACCAAGGATTTCTTTCTTTCTTTCTTTCTTTCTTTCTTTCTTTCTTTCTTTCTTTCTTTCTTTCTTTCTTTCTTTCTTTCTTTCTTTCTTTCTTTCTTTCTTTCCTTCTTTCCTTCTTTCCTTCTTTCTTTCCTTCTTTCTTCTTTCTTCTTTCTTTCTTCTTTCTTTCTTTCTTTCTTTCTTTCTTTCTTTCTTTCTTCTTTCTTTCTTTCTTTCTTTCTTTCTTTCTTTCTTTCTTTCTTTCTTTCTTTCTTTCTTTCTTTCTTTCTTTCTTTCTTTCTTTCTTTCTCTCTCTCTCTCTCTCTCTCTCCCTCCCTCCCTCCCTCCCTTCCTCCCTCCCTCCCTTCCTTCCTTCTTTTTTCTTTCTCCCTCCTCCTCCTCCTTTCAGAATCAGAATCAGAATTCTTGATTGACCAAGTGTGATTGGACACACAAGGAATTTTGTCTTGGTGCAAATGCTCTGAGTGTCCATAAAAGAAAAGATACATTCATCAAGAGTCAAGAATCATCAGGTACAACACTTAATAATAGTTATAGGGTACAATAAGCAATCAAATCGTACTAGGAAACAGTCAATATAGATCATAAAGATACAAGTGACAAAGTTACAGTCCTACAGTCACAAGTGTGAGGGGCGGGGCGATAAGGAATGATGAGATGATTAATAGTAATAGTGCACACTTTGTAAATAGTTGGACATTTGTTTAGCAGAGTGATGGCATTGGGGGAAAACTCTCCTTGTGTCTAGTTATTCTGGTGTGCAGGGCTCTATAGCATCATTTTGAGGGCAGGAGCTGAAACAGTTTCTGTCCGGGATGTGAGGGGTGTGTAGATATTTTCACAGCCCTTTTTTTGAGTCAGGGTGCAGGATGCAGATCCTCAGTTTCAAACTCTTCCCTTCTAGCACTGATGATGTTCCCTCTTTGGGTCAAGAGATGTAACAGATAATAATCACAGTTGGAAGGGACCTTGTAGGTCATCCAGTCCAACCTCCTGCCCAAGCAGGAGAACCTACACCATTTCTGGCAGATGGCAGTCCAGTCTCTTCTTGAAATCTCTTGTCTGCAAGGAAATCACCAAGCTCAGAGAGCACCAAGGACCCCACTGTTTGTTGTCATCGTCCTCTTCCTCCTCCCTATGAATCTCCCACCCTTCTACTGCTGATATTGTTCCCTAGTTGGGTCATGAGATGTCTGCAAAAACAACAACAGCCAGCTCAGAGAACAGCAAAGAGACACCCCTCCCCCCTGCAGTTCAACCTGGAGCTACAAAGATTCTGTTCTGACTTAGGCTTCCCAAAAGCACGAAGCAGACCTGATGAAACCCTTTTTATTTAGGTTACAGTGAATTCCTCTCCAGCAAAGTCCTGGCCAACCGTCTTTTAAAAGATCTCACAACTACAGGTCTTTTATCAGGCTTGGAGAGTTGCCAGACCGATAGCTTCCAAACACCACACTGTAGCAGCAATTACTTGGCAAGAGGTCAGGAATAGATCTTCATTCTAATGAATTGAATTGTCTCCTGCAAACCCCACTCCCCTTTCGCTCCTCTTTATTCCCTCTGAGAGAGACCATTCACCGTCCACCTGTGCCTTTACTCCCGAGTTGACCCTTGTTCCTTAGCTGTTCCCTTCTCCTGGCAGCTCTGCGCATGCACACCCTGGGAACAGGCTCCAGATGTTCTTCCGCCTCACTGATGTCTGACTCCAAAGGCAGCTGATAACTGTCAGACGGCCCTGACCCCATCTCTGCTTCCAACGCAGAGCCCTCCCCCGACTCCAGGACTGGCCCATGTTCCTCCCCAACCTCCTCACTGTCTGAGTCTGCCAGCTGCTGGTGGGCCACAAGAGATTCCTTTCCATCGGCTTAACCTCTCTTCTTTCTTTTCCGTTCTCCAGATGCTGCCATCGCCAAGGCTGACATCCTTGCCCCCCAGACGGGTCCAGGGGCAGCGCCCCACATTGCGGATCAGCCCTCAGCGGGGGGAAAGGGACTCCCCCCGGCACCCAAACTAGGTGTGTGAAACAATTGAACGGGGCGGCTTTTGCTCTGCAAATCTTTCCTCCTGATTCCAGTTGGTTTGAAACCATGGTTCCTTTTCTATTTTTTAACCTATCTCTGATCATTCTTCAAAGCCCCCCCTCCAATTCCTGGGGAGAAAAGGGGATCTTTCCTTGGGAGTGAGGGAGGTAAGTATCATAGTGTCTAAAAAAGGGCTGAAGGGTCCTTGGAGGTCTTCTAATCTCACCCCCTTTCCAAGGTGACTGAATTTGGTGGGAGGGGGGCTGGGTTAGTCTCCAGAGCAGAGCTTCACCTTGCAAGCAGCCCCAGGCTTCCCCAGAGACTGACTAGGAATTGGTCCATCTTCTGAAGCATTCTTGATGGCCTCAAAAAGATGAGCTACTTATGGACCTGGATCTAAATATAGACCCCCATCTGCAGACATTTCATGACCCAGCTAGGTAACCTCATCAGTGCTGGGTGTGAGGTTTATAGGGAGGAAGAGAAGGACTGTGGGGTCCTTGGTGTTCTCTGAGCTTAGTAGTTTCCTTGCCTTAGACGTTTCATGATCCAGCAAGGTAACATCATCACTGCTAAGAGAGTTTTCCCTTCCCCAACTTTCCTGGGCATGTTATAATTCACACTTGTTGCCATGGTTTGCCACTGGGTTGCCTCTCGATGTCCGGCAGCATTTGGAAATGGGTGCTTTCTGAGCTGGGTGGTTCCTTGCAGACGTTTCACCCAACTAGGTAACATCATCAGTGCTAGAAGGGAGTAGGGTTTGCAAAGAACAGGAGGAAGAAGAGGAGGAGAAAGGAGGAAAGGCTGTGGGGTTTTTGATGCTCTCTGAGCTGGGTGGTTTCCTTGCAGATGTTTCATGACTCAATTAGGGAACATAATCAGTGCTAGGAGGGAAGTTTAGAAACCATATCCTGTTCCTTTCCAGCACTGCTGTTACCTAGTTGGGTCATGAAACGTCTGCAAGAAAACCACCCAGCTCAGAGAGCCCCAAGGACCCCTCATTTCAACCCTGAGACACAAAAATCTTCTATCAATAGTTTTATCTTCTATCAGCGGTATCTTGGATAGAAAGTCCCTAAAGAGAGTGGCGGGGACAGCGGAGATGCGATAGGAAGCTCACTTCCCACCGTTCAGATGCTGCTTCTAAGCGCTGTGTGCTAAGCGCTGCGAGCTCAAACCATTGTCAGAGACGGTCTGTTTCTGTTGCTCGCCTCTGGGAGGAGGTTTCGAAGTCTTTCTAGCAGGACTTCCCAATTCTTTGTTCCATAGGCCATCCATCCGGTTAACTCACAAGATTTGTTTCTCTCGCCATGTAGATGTACACACCCGAACTAGACTCTGTTGTTTCTCTGTGTTATGCAATATATGTGGGCATATGCATAATTTTTTATTTATTTATTTTAGTCATGTTTATGTAGTGTATAGTAGAGATGGAGACCCTTTGACAAATTTTCATTTTAATATACGCCAATTGGTCTATCTTCAAAGTGACAATAAAGTTATTTTGTAGTTCTGTGTCGGTACCTACCTGTGATCCTCCTTCCTAACAGCAGAACCGTTGACTTCCAAAGACGATCATCTCTTGTCCTGGATTAAGCAGGAGGAATCTCCCGGTCCCAGGAAGTGGAATCTGGAGAGAGCGTTCCCTACCACTCTCCATTACGGTGAGTCTGGTCAAATGATCGCAGGCCTCCAAGAGAAGCCATAATGCCATCTCACCTGACATTGGTATCATCAGTTCCTGGCATGGTCGACTGGGGGATTCTGGGAGTTGAAGTCCACTTCACTTAAAAGCATGCTGACTGGGGGGTTCTGGGTATTGAAAAAAGCATGCTAGCTTGGGAATTCTGGGAGTTGAAGTCTGCCATTTGTAAAGCATGAGGACTGGAGAATTCTAGGAATTGGTCCACCCGTCTTCAAGTGCCCAGGACTGAGTAACAGGCCTTCAAAACATTTTCCCTCCTCTTCTCTTCTTCCAAAGTCCACTTCAAACATTAACTCTCCTTTGCTGCAAAATCTGTCCCTTTGATTCAGTTCCAGCTTCTAGCCGTTTTAATCCACCCTGTTCTCCTCTCTTCCAGACGAGAGCAGCAGAATCAAAAGCGAGGAAGAGAAGCTCCAAGAAAGTTTGAAACAAGCCTTGCCAGCCCGGCTCCCTGTAGCACTCAGCGACGAGGTCTTCCAGACCCCCAGATTCTGCCAGAGGCAAAGCTGCCCTCAGAGCCAACCTGCCGCTCCTCCCCCTCCCCAAAAACCACCAGAGGAGCCCCCCCACCCCAGGGAGAGAACCTACCCCGAACCCGAGGCCACTCCGCCAGCAACCTGCTTGAAGGAAGGCCAGCTGAGATGCTTCAAGGGTCTGGATGAGCTTTCCTTGCCCCCGAGAATCCCCACGGGAGAGGAAGTGTATGCGGAAGGGGTCAGGCCAGGGACCGAGTCCAATGTCCCCCAGGTCCCTGAGCCCTACCTGTGCCCAGAGAATAACAGCTTCAGCGATGTGGCTGTCTCCGAAACAGCCGGCCGGCCACACGCCTGCTCCCTCTGCCCGAAGAGTTTCCGGCTCAAGACCAGCCTGCTGATCCACCAGAAGACCCATGCCGTGGGGAAGAGCGATAGCCCCTTTGTGTGCTCCGAGTGTGGCTGCGGCTTCAGCCACCAGGCTCAGCTGACTCGGCACCAGACCATCCACGCTGACCGGCCGCACCAGTGCTCGGAGTGCCACAAAGCCTTCAACCGCAAGTCCAGCCTGGTGGTCCACCAGAAGACGCACCGTGAGCGGCCGCGCCCCTTCCAGTGTTCCCAGTGCAACAAGACCTTCATCAGGAAACAGCACCTAGACGACCACACCCGCACCCACACTGGGGAAAAGCCCTACCAGTGCCCCGAGTGCGAGAAGCGGTTCGCAGAGAAATCCAAGCTGACCAACCACTACCGGATCCACACTGGGGAGCGGCCCTACCGCTGCGGGCAATGCGACAAGCGCTTCGTGCGCGCCCACCACCTGGTCAAGCACCAAAGTAGCGTCCACCAAGCCGGGGCTAAGCTGTACTCCTGTCGCGAGTGTGGACAGAGTTTCGGCCACGCCCAGGCCTTCCTCAGCCACCAGGCCAGCCACGCCAACGGCGAGAGGCGCCACCGCTGCACCGAGTGCCTCAAGACCTTCGCCCGCCGGAAATACCTGCTGGAACATCAGCGCATGCATACGGGAGAGAACCCGTATGCCTGCCCACACTGCGGCAAGCACTTCCGATACAAGCAGTCCCTCAAGCAGCATCTGCGCATGCACCGGGAGCAACTGCCGCCACCACCTGGGCCCGCTGTGCCACCAAGCTTGCCAATTGCCAATCCCCTAGAGAAAGACTCTCTCTTTGAGGCCAACCCACCCATTGGGACCTGAAGCTGGACCACAAGTGGTCTTTTGTGCCAAATGAACTGCTGGGCTAGGATTGGCCCACTAGTGGGCCAGCTGAGATCCTCCCCACCCTCCGTGGGGCAGCTCCAATGCTTCTTCTCTCCCCACGGAGGCTCCCTTCTTGCTTGCCTGATCAGGGTAGCTCCCAGCTGTCTTGAAATTTCTTCGGTGGAGAGGCAGCTGTCGAAAGACACTCCTCGTGCTGCATGGCAGTCTTCAGGTGCTGCAAGTCCTGGCCGAACTGGGGGGGGGCGGGGGGATCGCACGCACCTAAAATCTGGTGTCCACTTACCTTCTTGGCTCCATTACCTGGTCTAGCACCGAAGGCCAGCCTGCTGGAGTCAAAAGGATGTGGTTCCTCACCTCCAGGGAGAAAGTTGCAGACCCCGAGGTTGCCGCGCGCGGCTGTGATTTTCTACGCTGCCCTCCACACTTCGCTGGATGATCAGAGGAACATTTGAAAGCACTTTGGGTGCAGTGGGTACGAAAGACAGCCCGAAAGTCGGAATTGACTGTCCCCGCCGCCTGTCTCTCTTCTCCAGAGGGCCATGCGGGGCAGCTATTCGTGGCCGAACTTCAGAACAGTTCCACCTTCTCGGCCCACTCCTCAGATACCCGTCCTTTATTTCGCTGCTGTTGATCAAGCTGCATTGTCAAACTCCTGGTTTACCGTTTTCCGGCCAGTTTCGACCTGTGCCAAAAAGCTCTTTTTGCCGAAGGCTTGGCTGTGCTTTTCAGTGTGGTACATTTACTGCCCAGACTCGACAGGCTCCTGGTTGTTCTTCCCTCTCTGCCTGTTCGGACACCGGCATGAAATCTTGAGTTTTGCCTTGTCGCTCCAAAATTCTTTTTGTCACCAAGAATATGTAGCCTTCATATCACTCTCTCCAGCCCTGAAAACATCCCCCCTCCCCCAAAAAAAGAGGACTCGGAAAGCGACCCTAAAATCATGGCCATAAACTGAGACCTCCAGCATGCTTCCACACCAGGCTCTTGCTACCTTAAATCCAACTGTATTACAGGTAGTTCTCGATTTACAACAGGACTACCTGTATTACTCTAATACAGGTATCCTCAACATTCTGCAGTCCATTTCGTGACCATTCAAACTACAGTGGCATGAGAAAAGTGACTTATTACCATTTTTCACAAACACAACTGTTGCAGCATTGCCAGGGTCGCGGGATTCAAAATTTAGGCACTCGCAATTTGGTGTGTACTTATAACAGTTGCAGTGTCTCTTGGTCCTTTTGCGACCTTCCAACAAGCAAAATCAATGGGGAAGCCAGATTCACTTAACCGTATGACTGAGCAACTGCAGTGATTTAACGGCGGTGGCCAGAAAAGGTCGTAAAATGGAGAGAAATGAAAACCAGGGAAAAGACTGCATCCCCTAGTGCAGGGGTATCAAACTCTAATTAAGCCTGTGGGGTGCTTCGATCTGGCCATCCTGGAAGCAGCAAAGGACCTGCCTGTGGTACCTGTCAGCGAAAACGGAGCTCAGGAGGGCTGCAGGTGGCCCTCCTGAGCTCCATTTTCACGGGCAGGGGGTTGCAGGAAGCTGTCGCAGCTGAAAATGGGAGCTCGGGAGTGTTTTCACTGGCAGAGCGCTTGGGCCACCACAGGTACCCCCGACACGAATGACGGCGAGCTGGCCACACCCACCCTGATCACACCCACCACAACCTTGATGCGCCCCTCAATGAAATCGAGTATGACACCCCTGCCCTAGTGGCATCTTGCAAAGTGGTAGGTGGTTCCAAAGTTGCGTGCAAGCAAGTTGGATTATCCATTCGATAATACGGAATGAAATGTTATCAGGCCCAGTTCTCGCCTTCCAAGGTGCCACAACTGTGTGTAGACAGTATGTAGGGCAGGAGCAGGAGAGCAATTGCTACCAAGCCTATCCTTGCTCCATTCTGTGTCTGTTGGCCAAAACACTGATGCGTGGTTTCCTAAAGCCCAATACAGGTGGCTTATGACGTGTTGCTTAGTAGCCATTTGGAGTCACAACCAGCCTTGAAAATGGAGCTAACAATTCTGATCCGAAGTTCCGGCAACTGCCCTCTTGTATGGTCGCATCACACGTCGAGCTGTTGGCAATACAGCCGCATTTGCAGCATCTCACAGACATAACTGCATTCAGCGAAGGTTTTGTTGAACACTGGTACTTACATGTCCGCTTTTTGGCAAAACTGCCATGGCAAACGGGTTCACTTACCAACTGCAGTGATATGCCGTACTGAGTTGACCAAATAAATTGTACTACATGTGATACCAAACTGGCATTTTGCATCCATTTTCCCATACAAGGCAGATAGTTCTTCCTATAAAGTCTTTTTTCAACCCTTTTGACTTTTTCCGATACAACTCACACAAGCTTCCAGTACATCACACATACACACACACACACTTTCCCTGATTATAATCAAGGGGGAAAATATAAGGAGACCATTTGGTCTAGTGGTTAAGGCACTAGGTTAGGAAGCAGGAAAGTGAGTTCTAGTCCTGTTTTAGACATGATGGCTGGGTGACTGGGTCAGAAATTACCAGAAGATGTGAGTTCTAGTTCTGCCTTCGGCATGAAAGCTGATCAGGTGACTTTGGGCCAATCCTGGTGATTACCCATATCTTTATGGTTTAAGGTGGGACTAGAACTCACCATCTTCTGGTAATTGGCCAGTTACCCAACCAGCTTTCATGCCTAAGGTGGGACTACAACTCACTGTCTCCTGGTGATTGGCTCAAAGTCACTCAGCCAGTTTTCACACTTTAGGTGGGGCTAGAATAGTTTCCTGGTCCAAAGTCACCCAACCGGCTTTCATGCCTAAAATGGGATTAGAACTTAATGTGTTCTGGTTTCTTGGTTAGCACCTTTGCACAATTATGTGCAAACTATTAAAACAATTATTTTAACGGAAGACCAATATATAAGCAATCCTGGTTTAGGGACCACTATCGGGACCAACAACTCAGACTAAATAAAGCAGTCCATAAGTGTGTGGGGGGGAAATCACAATTTTACTTTTTCCATTGATATGCAATTTAACTTATAATTTTTTTCATACACAACTTCTTTTAGCCTTCATGAATCGAGCTACATTTTTTTCATGTTTTAAAACATCTTTATTTCTAAAGAAATCAATTTTGTCCTCCAATGAACCAAAGATTTTAAAACATCTTTGATCTAACATGTTGTATTATTATTATTAAGCGCCATCATGTTGTGTTACAGTACAAAAATAAAAGAATACAAAAATTAGTGTTTACAATTACAGTACTGTACCTGTAAACATCAATAGAAATCCCCTTCCAAAGATTAGTCTTTGCTGCATTTTTGGAAATCGAGAAGGCTAATGAACTGAAAATCTTCTGGCGTCTCCTCTTTTTCAGGATTGGGAGGACGGAAAAGGTGAACAAGAAATAACTGTCCATAAAAAATTCACTAAGTTTTCTTTGCACATTTTTTTCTTCATCTCATCTATTTCCCTAGAACACATGCATTTCCAACATAGTTTTCAAAAAATGTTCTACATTCGAATCCATACTTAATTTTTGTGATGTTTCATTAACATGAGAAAACACCGATTGATATTTCCTGGGCTCCCAATGTAACTTTCCAAAATGTTCTACATTTCCATCCATACTTCCTAATTTTATTTATTTATATAAACATTTATATACCGCCCTTCTCCCGAAGGACTCAGGGCGGTGCACAGCCAATTCTACCCCACACATGAATACAAAAATTAAAAAGAAATAATTTGGGCTGTTAGATTAAAAATCAACCCTCCCCATTTGTATTTAAAAACCCCAAATTAAAATCCAGATTAAAACAGGAGACGGTTAAAATCTCATATCAGCCCAGGCCAGCCTGCTCAAAGAACCAGGTTTTTAACACACGTCTGAAGGCTCTCAGGTCCGTGCTGGTACGTATATCTGGTGGCAGACTATTCCAGAGGGCAGGGGCCCCCACAGAGAAGGCCCTATTCCTGGGGGCCGCCAGACGACACATAGAGGCCGACGGCACCCGGAGAAGGCCCTCCCTGTGGGAACGCACAGGTCTGCTGGAGACAGGTCTATTTTCTTAATATTTCATTAACATGAGAAAACACCAATATTTTCACATGATCAATATTTTCACATGAACTTCCTGGGCTCCTGATGTAACTTTCCAAAATGTTCTACATTGGGATCCATACTCCCTAATTTTCATTAATATCTGAGAAAACACCGGTCCATATTGTCACATGAACGTCCTGGGCTCCTGATGTAATTTCCTTAACATTCTAAATTTAGATCCATACTTCCTAATTTTCATAATGTTTCATTAACATGAGAAAATAATATTCTCACACTGAACTTCCTGGGCTCCCAATGTAACTTTCCAAAACGTTCTACATTTTGATCCATACTTCCTAATTTTCGTACGAGGAAACACTGATCGATATTTCTGCACAAGCTTCCTGGTCTCCCAATGTAACTTTCCAAAATGTTCTTACATTTGGATCTATACTTCCTAATTTTCGTACCATTTTGTTAATGTCCAAGAAAAATGCCAGTTGATAGTTTCACCCTGAATTTCCTGAACTCAAGTCTAGAATTTTATTTCTTCCTCCTCTTCCGCAAGGCCCTGGGCCTCCAATTCTTCTTTCAACTCGATCAATTCTTCATTGGAAAGCTCTCCCTCGGGGTAGGCGATCCATTTTTTCACATCTTCTGCATCTGCCTCTAAACTGAGGGCTTGAGTGAGCATCAAAATGTTGTGACTGATTTCCTCCAAATCTTCGTTTGGGTCAAAGCCTTCAAAATTATGGACAAGGAGAGCAAAACGTTTTAAGCACCGTTCCCAAATCCCTTGCATGCATTTCAGGCTGACGTCCTTCCAGGCGGTCGCGATATTTTCGATGCAGTGGCTGATATCGTACGCTTTCCAAAACTCATGCAAGATCACCCCGTTGTCCTCCACTGCGGTGACAGCTGTGGCCAGCGTGGCCCGTAAATAGCACGCTTTGAAGGTCGAGACAGCTCCCTGATCCATGGGCTGCAGGAAAGGGCTGGTGTTTTTTGGTAGATATATGACCTTCACATCTGGATGGACATCGTCCAGGTGCGGGGGATATCCAGGGGTGTTGTTGAGGAGCAGAAGAATTCTAAAAGGGATTCTGTTTTGAAAACAATATTCCTGCACTTGGGGGATGAAACAATTCACAAACCAATCCTCGAAGAAGACTTGGGTCATCCAAGCCTTCTGATCAGATTGATAATAAACGGGCAGAGTCTCCTGGCAGATATTTTCACACACGGGAGGATCCTCCGATTTGTGGATCAGAAACGGCTTCAGCTTGAATCCGGCGACGTTTCCACCCAACAGCAAAGTGATCCTGTCCTTAAAGGCTTTGTATCCAGGCATTGCTTGGGCCTCTTGGTGAAGGTAGGTCCGTTCTGGCATTTTTTTCCAGAACAACCTGGTTTTGTCCACATTGAATATCTGTTCGGGCAAATAGTTCCCTTCTGTGATGAGATCGTCGAAGTCATCGAGGAAGCGTTGGGCTGCTATTTCGTCGGCACCCGTGGCATCGCTTGGCGGGTGTGCAGTGTGGTAATTAAACCTTCGCTGGAACCGCATGAACCAGCCACGGCTGGCTGTGAACGTTTCAGTGCACTCCTCGCCCGCTCGTTCCTTCAGGGTGGCAAAAATGCTGCGTGCCTTGGCCTGAATGAGAGGGAGGCTGATGGGAATCCTTTTCTGGATCTGATCCTCGATCCAAAGCATCAGGAGTTTCTCCGTTTCATGGATGAGACCTTTACGCTGCCTGGTGATAATGGCTTTCGTCCCTGGTGATCCTTTCATGGCCTCCCTGATCCGCTCCTTGTTCTTCAAAATGGTGGAAATGGTAGAATGGGCCAGGCCTTCTTCTTGAGCGATGATGTTCACCTTCTTCCCGGCGTCATAGGCTTTGATGATCTTCATCTTCAAATTCAGACTGATGGCCTTCCTGTGCTTCTTGCTGCGCTCTTCGGAGGAACCATGGCCCTTTCTCTTCCCCTTTGAGGACATGGCAAGCGAAAATAAGAGCCCGTTGCAAAATACTGTAGACAGACAGAGAGAGAGAAAAAAATAAGAAATAATTTAAAAAATAGTTTAATTGTTTGAGAACAATTTAAGTTCAGTTTTAAGTGGGAGAAGCGCAAATATACATTTTCCTGATTTGGCAACAATTTCACTTCCTGGATCAAAGTATGTAAATCAGGTGTCCAACCTTGGCAACTTTTAAGACCTGTAGACTTCATCTCCCAAAATTCCCGAGACAACAAATACATGGATCATCACAACAATTGGGAGCACAGTGGCTTGTGTGGTTAGGATGCTAGGTTGGAGGTCAGGAAGCATTTGAGACCCAGTGCTCTAGGGCAGATTGAGTTCCCGACCTTCCCTCCAGCTCCTGTCGGTCTCCAAGTGGGCATCTCCCCAGGCAACGGTGATGTCACCGATTAATCCGGTCAATACAGAAGTGCCTTGATGCTGCTGACACCAGCATGATGCAATCAAGCCAATCAATCCAGACTTCTCCATCAAAGCACAAATGACCAGGCTTAAATTATCATATTATGCAACAATTCCGCGAGAAGGGCGAGAAACGCAGAAGGAAAGAAGAGAGGAGGACAACCAACACAAGGTGATTAAACTCAGAGCAGTCATGGTTGGATTACTGGAATAGCCGAAGGGCCAAATTATGCTGGAGAAGGCATAATTAATGGCCATTAACAGCCAACACTACCATTATTAATGGCCATTAATAATGACCGATATTAATGGCCAACACTACCTTGATGGCACACAATCAAATCAAGGATAAATTGATTCCTCCAAGCACAATGGTTTGTCAAGTTGCCACTGAGCCCAGTACAAGTAATCCTCAACTTAACCACTGTTTAGTGACCGTTTGAAGTTACAATGTCAGTCAAAAAAGTGACTTTTATGCCTATTTTTCAAACTTACGAGTGTTGCACCCCTGTGGTTACATGATCAAAATTCGGTAACTGCCATGTATTTATGACAAATGCAGAATTCTGGGGTCAAGTGATCGCCTCTGGCGACCAACTGATAAGCAAAAGGGGAAGCCAGATTCACTTAACAACTCTGTTACCAATTTAACAACTGTGATGATTCACAAAAACTGTGGGGAAAGGGTGTAAAATGGGCAAAAACCCCTTAAGTGTGAGCAATGGAAATGTTGGACTCATATTACGGTCGTAATTCAAGGACTACCTGAAGCAAATCCTACCCTCCCCAACCTCTGCTCCCTGACATTCTTGACCAGGACTTGTGGGTTTCCTAGCCTAGATCATGGCAAGGTGGGATTACTGAAGTTAATTCAGTGGGAAGCCCACATCTCAACAAAGAAACTACCATCACGTTCAAAAAGAACATCAGAAGAACCCAAAATTCTCTTACCAGAGCTAGGTCCTTCCCCAAAGAACAACGAGTCCTGAGCACATTGGTCTTCCTGAAGTCCACAGAGATGTTCCTCAGAAATGGTAATGGTCTGATATTCTGTCAAGAAAGAAAGAAAAGGAAGAAAGGGAGGGAGGAAAGGAAGGAAGGAAGGAAGGAAGGAAGGAAGGAAGGAAGGAAGGAAGGAAGGAAAGGAAGGAAGGAAGGAAGGAAGAGAAAGATGGAAGAAAGAAAAAGGAAAGGAAGGAAGGAGAAGGAGGGAGGGAGGGAGGAAAACAAATATATAAGGTCTTTCCAATTTATTACCTTGATGAAATGCACAATATCTGAAAAACCAACACCTATGGAGATTGAGGATTGTTGAGAGGTTGACCCAAACATACAGTGAGGATAGGAAGTGGTCTGAGGATCTTAGATCAGCTTAATCGATTGTGGGGTCCTTGATGCTGTCTGAGCTTGGTGGTTTTCTTGTGGACATTTCATGACCCAACTAGGTAATATCATCAGTGTAAGAAGGGAGTGGGGTTTCCTCTCTAACCTCACTCCCTCCTATCATTGATAATGTTCCCTAGTTGGGTTATGAAACATTTGCAAACAACCAAGCTCAGAGACCACCAAGGACCACCCAGCCCTCCTCTTTCTCCTCCTCTGCAAACCCCACACTGCCTACAGTACTGATGATGTTGCCTAGTCATGAAATGTCTGCGAGAAAACCACCAAGCTCAGAGAGCACCAAGAACCCCACCATTCAACCCTGAGCTTCAACTATTATTCTACTGGTAAAAACAAGGATACAAATGAAGAAATATCTAGATACCATAGCCTAGTAGGACTTCAAACATATGAGTTAAAAAGGAGCCATATTGTTGGGGCAATATCTGTAAACCGTTTTGCGCATGTGCACAGGGCTCCATCCTCTATCAAAACTGATGAGCTGTGCTGTTTTTTAGCTCAACTAAGGCGTGGCAATCTGCTTAGTGCTGCGAATCAGCTGAGCTAAAAAACCAAGGGAATATAGGAGAAGTAATGCTATACAGCTTACAACAGACAGTACTTACCCTCACTAGGATCATACTGCATGTGTTCTCTGTGGGATTCCCCAGGGCCCAAGCATACCTCCTCCGTCTCCTCTTTAATCCCTGGAGGTATGTCTATATACTCCACTGAAGAACCTGGACACAGAAGAGAGGAAAACAGGGTTCTTCTCTTAACATTAAGGAATCTCATGGACCGAAGAGGCCTGCCGAAACAGAACCGAGGAAGCAGGATAGAAGGACACGGCCTGCGGCGTTTAGGTCGAGAAGATGGTTGGCAACAAGGTGAGATAAAGTGGAAGTTGATGGGACAGAGCTGGAGAAGGGCACATTGAAACCAGGCAGGCTGACGTATCTGGTCTAGGACAGGGGTGTCAAACTTCATTGAGGGCTGCATCAGGGTTGTGTTTGACCTTGGGGAGGCTGGGATGGGTGTGACCTCAACGTCACTCAGGTCGGGGGCGCCAGTGGTGAGCCTGAACGCTGTGCCAGTGAACATGGGCTCCCGAATGCCGTTTCGGCTGCGACAGCTTCTGCAACCTTCTGCCAGCAAAAACAGAGCTCGGGAGGGTTGCAGGTGGCCCTTTCAACTCCATTTTTGCTGGCAGAGGCGCTGCAGGCCGGCCTTTTGCTGTTTCCATGATAGCCCCACGCGACAAATCCAAGCACCCTGTGGGCAGGATCTGCCCCCGGGCCTCGACTTTGATATCCTGGGTCTAGGAGATCATGGAATGGAATCAAGGGTTAGTAGTGGAGGGATATTGTAAAGAGAAACTGTGATAGAAGATAGGATCACACTTACCAAAGGAAACAAGTACAAGGAAATTACAGGGGGTTTAAATTAATGTTCAACCAGAATTTCAGCATAGTGTCTGTTTGGTTAGCTGTTAAGGTGCTGCCCCAACATCAGGAGAAAATGAGTTCTAGTTCTGCCTTAGGCATGAAAGTTAACTTTCATGGTCAATCACTTGAAACACTGAATTCTAGTTCTGCCTTAGGTATGAAAGCTAGCTGGATGACTTTTTGGGCTCATTACCAGGAGAGAGTGAGTTCTAGTTCCACTCAGGCATTAAAGCCAGCTGGGTGACTTTGGGCCAGTCCCTCTCTCCCAGCCCAATCCACCTCAGAGGGTCATTGTGGGAAAAATATGAAGGGGAAGAAACATTAGAGCTGTTCCCCACCTAGTTACTTAAAAAAAATAGGGCGTTGGTACTTACCTGATACGCCCGTTCTCAGTGAGCTGCGACAAACATCCAGAGAGTGGGAGGTGCGTAGTCTCTGTTGCGATAGGCTGGGCTTAATTGATAGGACGCTGATGCTCCTCCCTGGCTCCACCCTAGCGTCCCCCAGTTTTGACGAAGATGAGGTGACAGAACTCCCGGCCTCTCCATTGTCGGTTTGTTGTTAGGTATCTTTATTGATATTTATCATTGGCCAGAACAGGAACCATCAGATGGATATTGGGTGGGGCTGGATGCTCGTCGCAGTTCACTGAGAACGGGCATATCAGGTAAGTACCAACGCCCTTTCTCCATTGAGCTGCTCCGAGCATCCAGAGAGTGGGACATACCAAAGCTTGGCTTGTCCTACGGGAGGGTCTCCGTCTGTGTTGGAACCCCCTCCCTGTCTGAGTAGACTTGTTGTAACACCCTCCTACCAAAGGAGGCCTCAGAAGCAAATACATCAATTTTGTAATGCCTAATGAAAGGTGATGGGGAGACCCATGTTGCTACCCTACAGATTTCTGTTATAAGGAACTTGGGTAGCCCAGGCCGCCGAAGTTGCTGCGCTCCTTGTTGAATGTGCTGTGATACCTCTAGGCACCGGTAAAGAGTGAGTCTCATACGCCTTGGCTGTCGTGGTCTTCAACCACCTGCCAATAGTCAAAGGGGATACCTTCTGACCTTGAACAGCCGGCTGAAATGATACAAAAAGGGCTTCTGTCTTTCTGAAAGGAGCCGTTTGGTGGGGGTATATACAGATAGCTCTGTGGATGTCCAGTCGATGCCATTGGTGTTCTAGGGCCTGAGGTCTGGGACAGAAATTTGGGAGGATCAGTTCCTGTACCCTGTGGAAGGCCGAATTGACTTTTGGGGTGAATGCAGGGTCTGGCCGAAGAACTACTCTGTCCGCATGGAAAATACAGAGGTCCTTGCGGGCCGATAAAGCTATTTCAGAAATACATTGTGCTGATGTGATAGCCACAAGAAAAACTACCTTATATGTAAGATAATGAAGACTCGTGGTTCTCAGAGGTTCAAATGGACCCCTAGTGAGAGCTGTAAGTACCTTATTAAGGTCCCAGGTGGGATAATGATGAATCATCGGAGGACATAGATTCTTTGCACCTCTAAGAAAACTCTTTATTTGTTGGTGATGGGAGATAGATGCCAGGCCTTCCCAGCTGACCACCAAGGTAATAGCTGCCACCTGTCGTCTTAAGGTATTTGGGGAGAAACTCCAAAACATATGCCACTGATGGGGAACAAGGATCTATTCTGGATTTGGTGCACCATTTATAGAAAATAGACCACGTGGCATTATATATGCGGCTTGTAGAAGGGCCCCGAGCCACCTGAATGGTGGTGATCACCTTGGCTGAGAATTTCTAACTGGCTTAGATGCTTCCGCTCAACCTCCAAACGGCTAATTGTAACCATTGGGGTTCGGGGTGCTGGATTGGTCCCTGAATGAGCCGAACCTTGTGCGGTGAAATCTTCCATGGTTCTTCTATGGACAATCTCCTGAGGTCCGCAAACCATGTCCTCTTGGGCCAGTGTGGGGCCCCCAAGATCAGATCTGCTCTCTCATCCAGCAACTTCTGGATCACCTTGGGTATCAGAGGGAGAGGTGGGAAGGTGGAGTCCCTGGGGCCACTGGCAACAGTTGAAGTTCTCTGCTCCCTGAAATGGGTATCTTGAAATGAATCTGGGGAACTGCTGTTTTGGGGGGAAGCGAACAGATCTATAACCAGTAGACTGAACCTCTGTATTGTCTCCTGAAACAGATCCGGATGCAGACGCCATTCTGACTGATCGACAGTGGCCCTGCTCAACCAATCTGCTTTTGTGTCTGTCAGTCCCAAAATGTATTCCGCTGTGATGGAGCCCAAATTCCTTTCCGCCTAGCGGAATAGCCTCTCTGCTTCCTCCATGAGCTGTTTTGAGTGTGTACCCCCTTGTCTGTTGATGTGTGCTTTCATTGTGACGTTGTCTGTGAGTATGAGGATGTGCTTCATGCGAATATGAGGAAGAAAACTGCAAAGGGCCAGATGAACTGCCCTGAGCTCCAACCAATTTATGCTGTTCAATCGTTCTGTTATTGACCAATGCCCTTGTGTCGAGATGGCCTGGAAATGCGCCCATCCAAACAGCTGGCGTCTGTGGTAATGGTGAGTCCGTGGGGCTCCTTCAGTAGACAACCTATGTTGATGTTTGGAATGGTCCACCAATGTAGAGAGAGAAGGACTCTTGTCGGAACCAACACTCGGATCCTGGAATTGCTTCGCCCTGTCCTTTGGTAGGGAAGTAAGAACCATTGGAGTGATCTAGCATGGAAACGAGCCCAAGGAATAAGAGAAATAGAGGAAATCATTTTTCCTAGCAACTTTGACAAATCAGCCAAAGGAACTCGTTTCAGGGTTCTGACATTTTGAGCTAATTTTTTGATGCTCTCCAGTCTCTCTGGGGATAGAAATACTCGTCCATGAACTGTGTCTAGTATCGCCCCCAGATGAGATAAGCGGGTAGAGGGGAACAAATGGCTCTTAGCCCAATTAACTGAGAAACTGTATTGTTGAAGTTTTCGCAAGATAATTTGCATATCCAATTCTGCCTGTCTATGGGAGAAAGATATTAGAATGCCATCCAAGTAGCAATGGAGTTTGACGGAAAATCCCCGCAGATGTGTGGCTACTGCCACTAGAACCTTTGTAAAAGTCCTTGGGGCGGATGACAACCCAAAGGGCAAGCCAACATACTCAAAATGTCAATTGTTATAGCAGAATCTAAGAAATTTGGAGTAAGAAGATCGAATTGGAATGTGTAAATAGGCCTCTGTCAGATCTATGGAAGCTAAAAAATCACCCTCCCTTATTCCCAGCAGGATGGACTGCAACGTACTCATCTTGAATTTGCGATAAACTAGAGTACGGTTGAGACATTTTAAATCTAAAATTGCCCTCCATCTCCCCGAACTCTTGGGTACTACAAAAAGAAGAGAGTAGAAACCCT
>CM042840.1:1931820-2088707 GCA_023653725.1 Bungarus multicinctus
ACTATAAATGGGGTGGACGTCCATCGGGCGACCTCTTGCCCAAAACCATACAGGTTGTCCTCGACTTACAACAGTTTGTTTACTGACTGTTCAAAGTTATAATGGGACCGAAAAAAAGGGACTGATCATTTTTCCCACTTATGACCGTTATAGCATTCCCATGGCCACGTGATCAAAATTCAGACGCTAAGCAACTGGTTCGTATTTATGACCATTGCAGTATCCGTGAGGGGGCGGGGGGGGGGGGGGGGGCGCGGCAGCTCATGTGATCCCGTATTGCAACCTTCCAATCAGAGAAATTGGGGGGAGCAGATTCACTGAACAACTGTGTCACCAAGTGAACAACTGCAGGGATTCACTTAATACAGGGTCTGCATCTGCGGCTCGTTTGGCCCTCTGCTGTGGCTCCCTGTCAGCTGATTCCACCACCAGCTGGCCCCTCCCCACCTGGCCTGAGAAGGTTAAGGGGGATGGCGGGGGATGGAGACTTGCTTCATATTCTGGGTGGGAGTGATGAGTTGGCCACACTGGCTCCCAGTGTTTTCTTTTCTGTGGGAAATGGGTCCAAATGGCTCTTTGAGTGTTTAAGGTTGCAGACTCTTGACTTAACAAATGGGGCAAGGAAGGTCTCAGCAGCAGTAACACAGGGTACAATTGTGGTCATAAGTCAAGGATTGCCTGTATTTGCCTGTCGGATGCAGACCTATAAAGGGGATGTCTTCTCTGCAAAGA
The DNA here is from genome assembly GCA_023653725.1 of Bungarus multicinctus. NCBI lineage: Eukaryota > Metazoa > Chordata > Lepidosauria > Squamata > Elapidae > Bungarus > Bungarus multicinctus. The sequence goes on from CM042840.1 coordinate 1,932,553, forward strand.
GTGCAGGGTATGGAGTTCAGCCTTATTATTGGTGATTCCTAATAGTCTCCTTGCCCCTCCCCAGAGGACAATCAGCTCCGTTCGCGCAAGGGGAGGGTGTTGCGTGTGGACCGCATGCACAACTGGAGCTGAGCGCACACGAGTCTGCCACCACATGCCTCCCCTGTGCCATGTTGCCAAGCTGGAGATTGCTGGATTAGAGAACCAACGAAAATATACGATGCCTTCAAAATAGGAAAGGAATTGAAATGGAAACCGGCTGGTCATCCTAGCAAGAAGAACTGAGGGCAGGTGGACCAAGGCGGTCGATGAATTATTATGATCTATTCTCACCCATGGAGACCAACATCTCATAATTGCTTTTCATGACCGTCTTATAGAGATCCTTCTGCAATTCATCCAGGTTGCCCCATTCGTGCTCGTTGAAATGAACAGAAAGATCATCAAAAGTGACCGGAACCTGGAAATACAATACAAATTCTCTGGTGTCCAAATCCTGTATGTTTAACAGGAACTAGAGAAATACCTGTTGGATAAATTGGAGTTAAGTTGCATAATTTTGGGGGGATATTTTATCATTAGCACACAAAAGCCTACCATTTTCCCAAAAATGACCTACCCTGAAAGTAAATCCTAGCTTGATTTTTACATGTGCTCAATATAAGACCTATCCTCCCAAATAAGCCCTAATTAAGATCCCGCCCGCTCCAGAGTGCACGGGTAAAAATTAAGCTAGGGTGGGGATGGAAGGCCGGTGGAGCTGCCCTATTCCTTACCTTTGGACAGTTGTACCCAGGCCTCGCACACCCCGACAACTGCCTTGCCGGCCCATTTCTTCGGTAGCTGGCAAGGCTGGCAAAGCTTTCCTTGAAGGCCTCTGTAGCAGACAACAAAGCTGTGGATCGATCCAGAACTGTTATTGGCTTCAGAGGCCTTCAGGAAAGCCTTGCTGGCTGCAGAGAAGTTCCTGAAGGCCTCTGACAGCAAAAAGGAGGCTGGGAGTGACAGCGTGCAAGTGAGGTTAGTCAGTGGATGACATCCCCCGAAAATAAGACCTGGTGCCTTTTTTTGGTGGCCAAAAAATATAAAACAGGGTCTCATTTTCAGGGAAACACGGTACTAGCTTTTTCTAGATCAGGGGTTACGTGGTAACTTTTTCGTTGTACTTGTACAATGACAATAAAGTTCTTCTTTTAAGACTTGAGAACTTCAATTCCCAGAATTCCCCAGCCAGCATGCATTAAGAGGGGTGGGGTTCAACTCCCAGAATCCCCCAGCTGGCATGCTTTCAGAGGGGAGGACTTCAACTCCCAGAATTTAAGAGTTCGCCTCCAGGTTTGCAGAATTCAGGCAGTACAGGTAGTCCTTGACTTATGACCACCATTGAGCCCAAAATTCATGTTGCTAAGTGAGACATTTGAGTTTTGTCCCATTTCTGATCTTTCTTGCTATAGTTGTTTAAATGAAGCATTGCTTATCTGGCTGGGGAATTCTGGGAGTTAAAGTCTCCGCCAAGTGCGGAGATCCCTGATAGAAATAAACGCATGTGCTTGAAAAAGGAAGCTCGCAAAAGAAGGGTCAAAATCTGCCGAACCTGTCAATCATTCAGTGGAGAGAAGGACGACAACTGTTGGGTCTGCAGTGTTCATTGAGCTTGACGGTTTTCTTGCAGACGTTTCATGACCCAACTATGTAACATCAGTGGAAGAGGAAATGGGGTTTGGGGAGTGGAGAGAAGGAGGGAGTGAGGAGGAGTGAGGAAGGACAACAGCAACTGTATAGTGTTCATTGAGTTTGACAGTTTCTTCCAGACTTTTCATGACCCAACCAGGTAACATCATCAGTGCAAGGAGGGAATGGGGTTTGGGGAGAGGAGGAGTGGACAATGTGTATAGTTCCCTAGTTGGGTCATGAAACGTCTGCAAGAAAACATCAATCTCAGAGAGTACCAAGGAGCCCACATTATTCCTCCTCCTCCTCTCCACAAACCCCACTCCCTTCTAACACTTATGATGTTCCCCAGTTGGGTCGTGAAACCTCTTCAAGAAAACCACCAAACCATCAGAGATCAGCAAGGACCCCATCGTCCCTTTGAATGTATACTAATTGTCATACTTTAAAACGAAATTCCATTGCATACCGACAGCTTTCAAAGGGTCACCGCCTCCATCATACACTAATGAATAAATGAATGAATGAATGTATATACCAACATATCTTGCACCAAGGATATTCCCCAATCCTTTTCCTCCTCCTCCTCGCCACAAATCCTTCTGCCACTGATGGTGTTCGCTAGTTGGGTCATGAAACGTCCATCAGAAAATCAACCACCTCCAAGACCCCCTCCAGTTCTTTTCCTCCTCCCCGCTTCTCTCCCTCCTCTTCCCCTCCCTTCCCAGCCCTGATGCTGTCACCTAGCTGGGTCCTGAGACGTCTGCCAGGGGGAAAAAATCCCCACTTGCTCAGGGCGACTCAGAGGACACCCACCCACCCTGTCTGTCCCCCTGCCCCATAGCCAAGCCAAGCCAAGCCAGCCCTCCCATCTCTTGGCCCATCATTCCCTCCTCCCCTTGCCCCACAGCCAAGCCAGCTCCCTCATCTCTGCCTCACTGTACCCCAACCTCTTTCTCCCTCCCCTCAGTATATCTTGGCCTATCATCCAGCCGCCCCCCCGGGGCCGACCTTGGGGGTCTCCCCCTGGCCGCCCGGCGGGAAGCGGAGGATCCAGAAGTTGCGGTTCCTCAGCAGGTTCTCTAGGTTCTCCAGCCGCCGTTGGAGCCGCCCATATTCCTCCACCAGGCCGCTCAGCGCGGCCCATTTGCCTTCCAGCTGGCTGCCCAGCTCGGTCACCGTCCTCTGGCAACCGCCCAACTTCTTTTCGGCCGAAGCCAAGCGGCCTTCTAGGCCCAACAGCCGAAGGCCGGGTCCGTCCGACGCCTCCGGGCCTCGCAAAGCCGCCCCGACCGGCCACAACGGCGCCTCCATTCTCCTGAGGTAAAAAAAGAGAGGAGGGGGGAAAAAAGACCGTCATGCCCCGCGGCGGAGGACCTTCCAACAAGCCCCGCCCACCCCGCGGACGTTCCGTCCGCCCCCTCGCCTGCCCCGCCACCGCCCCGGAGAGAAGGCGGGGGAGCGAGAGCTGGGGAAAGGCCTAGAGCAGCTGCCGCTTGGGCGCCGGGCGACCCCTACAGTCGGGAGGAGCGAGGAGACGCGCGACTGCGCACGCGCTCTCCTTCCGCGCTATTTTTTTTGGAGGGGTGGGGCGGGAAAACGTCCGTCTCCGCCTCAGAAGGGAGCGTCGCCCGCCCGAAGGCATCGGTCATATCGGGTTGTGAGGGGATTCCTGAGGGAGAAGGGAGAAAAAAGGGGGGGAAAAGGTGGCTTTGATTTGCTCCTTCTGTCTCTTGCTCTTTCTGTTTTTCTCTCTCCCTTGTTCTTTTTCTCTCTCCTTCTTTCCCTTTCCCTTTCTCTCCCTCTTACCCTTTTTCTCCCTATCTCTCCCTTTCTATCTTTCCCTTTCTTGCCTTCTTTCTTTCCCACATGTCTCTCCCTCCCTTTCTCCCTTTCCCTCTTGCTTTGTCTTCTTTCCCTACTTTCCTTCTTTCTCCCTTTCTCTTCCCCCTTTCGCTTCCATCCCTTTGTTTCTTTCTGTATTTCTCCTCATTTCCCTTCTTTTGCTCTCGCCCTTTCTTTCCCTCTTTATTTTCTTTCTTTCCCTTTTTCTTTCTTTCCCTCTTTATTTTTCTCCGTCTCTTTCCCTCTTGCTCTTTCCCTTTCTCCCACTTTCCATCTGTCTTCCTCTCTTTCCCTCTTGCTTTCTCCCTTTCTTTCTTTCCCTATTACTCTTTCCTTTTCTCCCTTTCCCCCCTTTCGTTTCCATCCTTCTCACTTCCTTTCTCCATCTCTCCTTTTTCCCTTTCTCTCTTTTTATTTCTATTTCTCTCCCTTTCCCTTGTTTTATTTCCCCCTTGCTTTCCTTCTTTCTCCTTTTCCCACCTGTTTCCATCCCTTTCTTGCTTGCTTTCTTTCCCTCGTTCTATCTCACTGAGCCACGGTGGCGCAGTGGTCAGAGTGCAGTACTGCAAGCTACTTCTGCTGACTGCTGGCTGCCTGCAATTTGGCAATTTGAATCTCACCAGGCTCAAGTTGGACTCAGCCTTCCGTCCTTCTGAGGTGGGTAAAAGGAGGACCCAGATTGTTGGGGGCAAAGGGCTGACTCTGTAAACCACTTAGAGAGGGCCATAAAAGCACCGTGAAGCACTTTAAGATATATTAGTCTAAATGCTATTGCTTTCCTTTCCTCCTCCCTTTCCATCTCTTGCTCTCTTTCCCTTCCTCTTCTCCCTCTTTCCATCTTTCTCTCCCACCCTTTTGCTCTATCTCTCCCTCTTTCCTTCTCATTTTCTTTCTCTTTCCATCTCTCTTCCCAGCTTCTTCTTTGGCTTTTTTGTTTGAATGATGGGCATCTCGGGCTCACAAGCCCATCATCCATAGGCAAGGGAGAGGGGGCCCTGACAGGCCATGAAGATGGAGGGTGATGAGAGTGGGACTGGAAGGCCACGTCCACACAGCTTCCATCAAGAAAAAGTGTTGGGGGGGGGGAAGGTTCCACAATGACCCCATGGCCATTTAAGGTTTGCCTCCCACCCAGGAGGGATTCTTTTCAAAAGTCCCATTTGGGAACGTTTGGTCTGTCTGTTTATCTACCGTATATCTTATCATACATTTCATCTCTTCTATCAATCCACCAATCCATGTCTATCCACTTTATCTACCAAAATCCTATGATATCCATTCATCTATTAATGCCAGGGGTTTCAAATTCATGACACATCATCACATGACGTGTTGTATCGCAACTTTCCTTCGCTAAAATGGGAGTGGACATGGCCAGCACATAATGCGTCCGGCCCATGGGCCACAGGTTTGATACCCCTGATCTATGCTATTCATCCATCCTGTTCATCTACCCATCCTATCCTATCCTATCCTATCCTACCCAATCTTATTTATTTGCCACACATCTCACGGTCCAGGTTGACAGCGTAAACACCTCCAGCTCCTTGGCATTCCTCAATTGCCAGTCACTTGGAGAGAAATGTTTGACCCAGGATGAGCATCACAGAAGTGTTTATATTCAAAGATTTGGACAGGAGACATTTGAAAGAATTAACATCAGACAGTTCTGCAGGTGCCATTGCATTTGCTTGATTCATGGTAGCCCTAGGAAGGTGAAGTTTTCCAGGATACGTGAAGTTCTTACGTTATGACAAATTCATGACTCTTTTAAAATGGAAGAGTCATGTTATAAGCTTGATTTTAGGGTGGTGGTTAAACAACTACTGTGCTTGTTAAACAAACCAGTGGTTCGTTATGGCCATGGTGTTGTCAAAAACCAGAAGTAAATTTTTGATGAAAGCAGCATAAAATGTGAACATGTGGCTGCTGCAAACGGTCATTAGTGCAATCCAGCTGCCAAGTGCCCTATGTGTGATGTGATGCAGGTGTTGTGAGACCATTGGAATGAAGTCTGAGTCATGAGTGCCCCCCCAGGTAGGTCTATCAGAACTTTGAATGGTAGCTATGCAACCAATCATAAGTCAAAGACTATAATAATGTGGCTCTTTCAAGGCTTCTCCACCATCTTGTCTTTCCTCTTTTGCTTCCCTCAGTCTTTCTGAGCATAATCTCAAGTGGCATGCAGGTATTTTGTCTTTCTCTGAATTAATTATGATTGCAGAGGAATCATATCTAAAATTCATTTAACCAAACTAATCCTAATTCATGGCCTTCCAAATATTGGAAATCAGGTCTGCCTTTCATCGAAAGATCCACAGAAGAAATAAAAGAATTTTTATTCCGAAACACCATCTCAGAATAGTGCCACTAAGAAAAATGTTGCAAGGTCTGAGGGACAAAACAACGGGAGAGACTGGAGGAACTGAACATGTACAGCCTGGAGGACAAAAGAGAAAGGGGACCCAGGATTGAAACTATTAAGGCTGTGAATAGAGTTGTAGGAGGCAGCATTTACAATACTAAGCAAAAATCAAGAAGACAAGGGCGTAAACCGACAAGACGGAAGTTCAAAACTAATGTTAGAAAGGATTATTCCACAGAAATAGTAGTTGGAAGCTTGGAACCAACTACCAACAGAGGTAGTGGGCCAATTGTCAGTAACTGAATTTAAACATGCTTGGGATAATATGTCCATCACCTGACAAAATAAAATAATGAAAACAGTTAAAAAAACAAATATATTGAAACAAAAACAACAAAAAAGGTGGACTCAATGGACTACTTGATCTTTTTCTGTAGTTTCCATGTTTCTATCTGCCAGCATTGCTGATACCCAGAATTAGAGCAGTTCATAATACAAGCTGCTAAGATTTTATTGGCAGAACTCCGACAGAATTTGAGACCAGTAAGTTTAGCACCTTGAACAGGCCATAGGATTAAAATAAAATAAAGTTCTAAATTAGGAAGATATGTAAAAATACCACAAAATCCAAATCCAATATTTTGAAGGGAAGTAACCATTTAATGATGAAGCAAATATTAAAAACACTCACAAAAGCGATGAAGGACTTGATGGAGGCAAGTTGATTGATAAAATATCTTCTTCAGTCAAATCAACCAACCTAACCATCAACCTGGAAAAAGTATAGTTTGGTTTATTTCTCAAATGAGGAACAGCTTTTAGGAAAATTAATGGATCAAGAGTAGAGGAAATCATGAGGGGAAATCATGAGCACACAGGATAATCTTTTAGCATACAATAAATTGAAACCTCTTAGTGACTGCTTCAGGAAAAAAATATAACAACTCCAGAAGTGAAAACACTAATATATTCTTCCTGATGTGGAGTAAAAAAATAAAGCCACCTTCTGCAACCTGAAATCCTCAGGATATGTTGGATTACATCACATACATCCAGCCCACTTTGCTGTTATCTAACACATATGGAAAAGCTCAGACCAAGGAAAGCTGAAACATAGCATAGGAAGAATACTGAGTAAAATGTGCAATAGCGAAATCAGAAAATATTTCAGAGATTATATATCCAGATTTAGCTTGCAGCTTGATTTTCAACCATTTACTGCCTGACCATTGTGAAACTTTTCAGAATATTCTTTCTACAGTGACTATGGTTATCTATCATGAGAAAGTCCGGACAGACAAGTGATAAGAATCCTCTACAGTAGGGGACTTGAGAGTGAAAACAAAAAAGTGATTTGGATAAGTGGATGGCAAAAACAGCAGTCCAATTGCCACAAGCTCCTCTCCAATGCATGCCTGAGAAGCAAACCTATTTTACAGATAGCAAAGCAGCCCTTACACAATGCAAGAGGTTGCAATTTCCAATACTTATTCAATGGTCAAAAGAAGAAAACTGCCCACCTGATTACAAGAAAAATCAAATTTAGATGTACTGAGGGAGATTAGGAGACTGCAGGTAAGAAGTTAAAGAACCATCCCCTCCATTGCTAAAAGGAGCAGGAGGTCTTCTTATTCTACAGCAACAACACCCTTTCTGGACCAATCCAATGTTGCCTAATCCTCGAGAATTAGGAAGACTTCCATGCTATCACCATATATCCAAGTGCATTCCTTCACTTTTCTTAACTGCCTTAAAGAAGAGGAATCCACAAAAATAATCTTTGCATCTGATTCAGTATACAGCCTAATGAGGGCTAAGAACTACCTTTGCCTGGCTTCTTTGCATTTTTAACACTCATAGTCACTGAGTCAGATCCCTGAACCTGGCAGGAAGTATTACACTTCTTGCAGTGATATAACTGGGCCCCAGTATGCTTCAGCAACCCCTTGTAGGATAGCCATGAACCACAGATATGGCAGCGGCGACTCCTTGTCCGGCTATGATTCTGAAGGTGTTCCAACAGTAAGCCCTCATGGACAAAAGTTCGGTCACACTGAGCACACCGGAAAGGCCAATCTTCTGAGTGCATTCGCTTGTGTTCTGCCAAAGCTGCTGGATCGGTAAAGTAAACGCTACACTCCACGCACCGGCAAACCTGGCCTGGAGCATGAGATAGTTGGTGCTGGTCAAATGCAGCCGTGTCCAAAAATGTCCTGTTGCATGCAGAACAGTGCAGTGGCCAGTCCACTGCATGAACACGCTCATGCACAGTAAGTGCCTTCTGGCTTGAAAAACACAAATTACATTCAGTACAATGGAACTGTGTCCCAGGTACATGTATTAGCAAGTGTTGGGATAACTGCCCCTCAAAAGCAAAACTTCTGTTGCATTCTGTGCACTGGAATTTTCGTTTGCGACTATACTGGTGATCAGTCAAGGTCTCCTGGTGTGTAGAGTTCTTAGTGCATCTGCCACATTGAACAAGGCATCCTTTTGCATATGCTTCTTTCTGCTCAGGATCATCTGTGGCATCATGCAGAAGAGCATTCCTACAGGCCATCAAGGATGTTGGAGTCTTCTGTCCCTCTTCTTCTTCAACAGATTGTAGTAGCACCGAGTGCCCAGCTAAGGCAAAAAGGAACCATTCTTAAGGGGAAAAAATCCCTATCCACAATTCAAAAGATTCCAATTTAGAAACCAAAGTCTGAAAAGGAGATGATCTAGAATTCATCCTTATCCGAAGGACAACAGGCTAAAATCACTTGCAATGAAAACATTTATTACAGGTACTCCTTGGGTTATAACAATTGAGACTGCAATTCTCATCACTAAGTGATAAATTGTAACATCACTTGACCAAATCACTAAATGACAGCAATCCCAGCAGTCCTGATTGCCATTGTTACTCCAGGACTGCACAGTTAAGTGGGAAGAGGTGGGAGACACAGGCATGGACAGGTGGAGGACAGCATGGGTACCACAGATTGGGAGCATGAGTGGGTTGATGGGGACCGCAGGCAGGCCGATTGGTGTAGGGGTGCTGCAGATGGGCATGTGCTTGGAATGCTATGGAGTACAAGATCCCTGGGATCTCCATAATGGGGTTTCTCAGGAGAAATGTGGCAGGAGTGACTTAAAGATACAAATTGTGACCTTCCCTGCCGGCTTCCCCATTGACTTTGCTTGTGGGAAGCCAGCAAAGAAGCTTTCAAAAGGAGATTGTGTCACCACAAGATGCTGCAACAACTAGAATTTCAAGGACCAGGCTAAGTACCACTTGCTCAGTGCCTGTTAACTTCAAATAGTCACTCAACAAAGTCATAATCCAAGGACTACCAGTGTTTCCCCGAAAATAAGACCAGATCTTATATTAATTTTTCCTCAAAAGGGAGGAAAAAGGCTTATTTTCAGGTGATGTCTTTTTCTTTCATTTATATAACAGCCATGTCAAACACAAGGCCAGTAGGCCAGATGGGCTTATATTTAGCCTGAAGGGGTGCCCTGGAGTGGACAAGGGTCCAGCCCCCTCAGTCCCGGAACAGCTCAGCTGGGCACTCTCCCGGTGCATGCACAGGAGGCAGCAAGTGTATGGTAGCTGACAGTGTCCGGCAGCAGCCGTAACCCGCTGATACTGTGCAATCCATGGAGTGCAGGTGAGTCCGAGCACTGTGACCACTGGGCCAGCCCTCCAAGCAGCAGACACCTGCCCACTCTGTCCCACTGTCTGTCTTTGTTCATGAACTGATCATGCCCCCCATTCCCCCAAGGGAAACCACAGTGCTGATGTGGCCCTCAATGAAAACGAGTTTGATACTCCTGATGTACAACAATCTACATTTATTCAAATATAGTCATGTCATCTTCTTCTGGAACATCGTCCTAACTCTCCAAACCTTGAATTCCAGCCTGAATTTCTTGCGACTCCATTTCTTGTAGAACCATTGGCCCCAATCTGTCATGTCCAGCAATAGAGCTCTCCTTAAATGAGCATTTCTTGTCCATGTAGCCTGCTCGTAATGCACTGGCAACACAGCTGTCAGTGATTTTATCCCATGCATTCTTCACCCAAGTCACGACCTCTGGCAGACTAGGCTTCACGAAGTTTCCACACTGATTTCTCTCCATTCTATTTTCAATGTAGTCATTGATTTCCATGTGCAAATGATCTTTGAATGGCTTGTTTACTGCAATATCAAGAGTCTGGAGATAGGCAGTCATTCCTGCAGGAATCATTATTTGATCTATTCTTCTCTCTGCAAGGAAGTTCTTCATGTCTTTAGCGCGGTGAGTGCTGGCTGAATCCCAGACTAGCAGACCTCTTTGTCCACCTCGTAAAACAAGTGGTAGCACTAAATCGACCCTACTCCCTTATAACTGCTTGTGTGCACCAGGGTTTTTCGGTTTCAAGAACGTAAATGCCTGAAACACATTCAATCTTATTTTTCTTGCCCTTAATGATGATTAGAGGTGGGACTTTCTTTCCATTCAGACGAATTGTCAAAATACACGTAATACGTGCACTTTCGTAACCAGTGGAGGGAAAGTAGATTGACAAGGCATCCCTCTGATCAATTGTCGTTTGAGGTCCTTGGCCCATAAACACTGCAGTTTCATCCATAGCAATCATGTTGGAGACTTGGTATTTAGAAAAGTTGATGCCATCAACAAAGGACTTAAATGCAAGTGCACGTTTAATAAGTTCAGTATTTTCCAGCTTGAACAGTTGTTGATTTTCTTAGAGACAGTTCATATCGCTGAAGGAAGTCATCCAGCCAGCGTTGTGATGCTTTGAATTCTGAGGATATTTCTAAGTGTGGTGCCATTGCAAGAGCAAATGCTTGAATATCAGCCCTGCGCACAACCAAAGCTTTTGCTCTCCTGTCAGCAATCCATTCACAGATGATGTCTTCCAGTTCAGGAAATAATGGTTGCCGACCTGATCCACACTTGCGCTTCTTAGCATTTCCCTTGTCCAACTGTTGACTGAGGTTATTGTACTCTGCTCGCCATTTTCGGACCATTCGGAGATCCAACTTCTTCTCATTGCAAAAAGCCGTAAGATTCTTGCCCCAAGAGTCCTCCACGATTCCTTTCTTGAACTCGACGGAATAGCTCTTTCTTTTTGCACTCATCTTGTCTGGGGGTGAAAATATTATTCCCTTTAAATCTACCATTAAGTCAGGGGTGTCGAAAAACTCAATTTCATTGAGGGCTGCATCAGCATTGATTGCCCTTGGGTAAGGTGCGGCTGTCTGCCTCATCACAACTGCGGGCAAGCAAAGACCGACAGTGGGACAGAGTAGGCGGGCAGCCACCTGCTGCTTGGAGGGCAGGCCTGGCAGTCACAGCATTCACTCACTTGCACTGTGCGGGCTGCGCAGCCTGAGTGCACCAGCCAAGGGGCTGGCGGGCTGCAGCTGCTGCCGGATACCGTTGGTCCCTGTGTGCTCACCGCCTCCTATGTGTGCAGTGGGCAGATGGGTGCCTGGGCTGGGGCTGCAGTGGCCAGTCCTCACTATATCCAGGGCAACCCCGTGGACCAAATATGGGCCCATCTGGCCTACAGGCCTTGTGTTTAATATGTCTACATTAAATCAAGTTTTAATTAAAGACTTACGAGACAGGAGTGGCAACAAAAATGACAGTTAAGAATGATGCCCCATACAAAAGTAATGAAAAATTGCAAGCACGAAAATTTAGAAAACATTTATTTCACACAAATGCATTAACTATGTCCATTACAACACACGTGCATGTGTCAGTACATTGACTGGCCATTTGGCAATAAGTCTTGACTTCATCTTTTTACATAGGCGTTCACCTCTCATCCAAAGGCACCCACTTGGGTATTTACAAATACTTAATTATAATTTATATTATCATTTATTTTAAGTATTAATGTTAATATTTTCTATTTAATTATATATTATTTTATATTTGATCAATACATCTGTCGTGTGTTGCAACGGACATACTAAATGTGTCCATACAGCTGATTATCTTAACGGGCTTATTTTTGGGATAGGACGTATATTACGAGCATCCTAAAAAATCATGCTGGGGCTTATTTTCTGGTTGGGTCTTATTTTGGGGGAAACACAGTATCTGTATTTGGGCTTAACAACATTTTTAAGATATGTAACCAAAAAATGTTATACTTACCACATGGAATTCATTCTCTACATCATTATGGACTAAATACTCTTTCAATTTTAGGAAAGCCTGGTTATGTTAAATTGCTGTACTTTGCCATTATTCAGCACTCACCAAGTGAAGCCAAACCCTCCTGATCGACACACAATTCCTCTTCTTGTTTAACAGTGACTGGAGCAGGTGGATCTGTGCACAAGAGATACAAGTCAGAAAGTTATACTCTGTTTCACCTCCCCAGACCCTAGTGCAGCAGGGAGATGGTCTTCCATGAGCGCTCGGTAGAAACCAATGTAGCTTGAAATGCTTGTAGGCTCCACTTTCTTCTCTGCCACAATTTAAATTACATGTCTGAAATCCCAAAGCATCACTTTTCAAGCCATTCTTTGTCCTCCCACGCCACATCTTTAAAATAGAACACTATGAAGAAAATCGCAAATCCATTTCAAAGTAATCACATACGAGTATGTCAGGCAGTAACGGACAGCAATTTAAATTCCTGGAATATTCCACTCAGATTCTCAGGAATACCAAAAATGTCCACTTTATTATTATACTCACATTCATCACTGCCAGGGCTTCCAGGAGACCATGGTTCCTCCTTAATATGCAGCTCTTCTTTTTCTTCCTTGATATTATGACGAACGATCTGATATTCTTTGTGAAATAAAGAGAATTAGACCCCAAATGATTTCAACCAGGAATTAAACAATACCTTTCTATTTGATATAATGTACAGTTTACCTAGTACCAATGTGCATAAAATGTATTACTATGTTATTCTGGGATCAAGTTAGATTTCCTACCTCAAGACCCTAAAAGAGCTGCCTCCAGTTTGACCTAAATGCTTAAGGAAGAAATAGATTTGTATAAAGTCATTCCTCTAGGAAGATTCTGACCTAAAAGCAGGACTATGTGGTAGACAAATTGGTAAAGTACAAATATTTTTAAAGCATGATAAATCATTGCTTGATAAAAAGATGTCTGCCTGGTCAAGCAAGAAAGAAAATGTTAGCACATTCTTCCATCTGATCAAGAAGCAAAGCAGATATAACAACATAACGACACAAAGACTGGATCCAGCTACCATATTTTTCAGACTATAAGACACCCCAAAATATAAGGTGCACCTAGCTTTTTGGGAGGAAAACAAGAAAAAAATCTGCCTCTGCCTCCCAGCAATTTGCCTCCTTGCAGCAAACAGGAAACATCTTAGTCAGCTTCAGCACAGCCTGATTAGCACAAGCAGCTGATTGTCAGTTGGCTTGGATCCTCACGATTAGCGGTTACAGGGATCACCACTGCCTATTGCCGCCTCCACATCCCGTTTTCGGCCTCTGCGTGCCCCGTTTTCAGCCCATTCTGATCCCCGCCACCTGGAACGGGTGAAAACGGGCTGACAAGGCTGTTTGCTGCAAGGAGGCAAATTGCTGGGAGGCAGAGGCTGAAGGGAGGGGGCTGGCGGGTGGGCAGAGTTTTCCATCCACTTTTGGGGGGAAGAAAGTGTGTCTTATACATTGAAAAATATGGCAAAACGGCAAGTATCTCTTGGAAGCTTGCAAGCAAGCAGACAAAACAATGACAGCCTTCTTCCATTGTTGTTGTCTGATAGCTGTTACCTAAAATATGGCATCAGCGGGCAGCCATCGGTCATCAGATCCTCCATTCATTTCTCCAATCTTTTAGAAATAACTAAATTGGTGGCTATTGTCATATCCGGTGACAAATTTCATAATTTGATCTTGGCCACCTGGCAGGTCAACACACAAATACCAATTACCAGCTTTGGGGACAGGATCTGGTAAACTTGCCACATCATAAGTGGATTTGTGTAAGATTTGTTACAATACACTGCAAAAAGATGTGGGTTGATGGCTGAGGCTCAGCGGGCAAATATTACGGAACAAAAACTCACCAAGGCCAGCGCTATCAATGAAGCTCATTTCGTAGCAATTCTCTTGATCGACAAACAGATTACTTTCTTCCTCCGCTTCTCCATCTCCAGAAGAAGCATCTGCTACGTCAACAAATAGGTTTGTTTCTCCCTCAGCTTCTCCATCCCCAGAAGAAGCATCTGCTACATCAACGAACAGATTAGTTTCTTCCTCAGCCTCTCCATCTCCAGAAGAAACCTCTGCCACATCAACCGGGGAAGCTGTACGCAGAGAAGGAAAACGACAACAACAACGACTAAGGTTAGCAAATAGAAGAGAGTATATCCAAGAATTGTTTAGTCCTTGGTTGTTTTCTTGCAGAAGTTTATCTGACTAGGTGAAATCATTGGTATTGGACGGGTTTGCTCTGTTTACACAAGTAGTCCTTGATTTACGATCATAATTGAGCCTGGAATTATGGTCCTAAATTGCGGTGTTGTTAAGCCGGTCACTATGTGACCCCTCCTGATTTCACAATCTTTTTATTTTTGAGGCAGCTCTTAAATAAATACCATAATCACATTGCAAATGCCTCAGTCATGAAACAAATACATTTTACTCAATGGGCACTTTTCAGGAGTAAACGCTGTAAACCAACAACAACAACAACAACAAAATCACCATAAATGCAAACTGGTTGCCAAGTGTACAAAATATGATCTTGTGTGATCACAGGGAAGCACAGCCATTGGAACTCCAGAACCAAACTGGAAGTAGCTCTGAAGAGGTCCATCATAACTTCAATTGCTAAGTGACTGGTTAGCTTCCCCAATCACTGTTAATAGGGGTATGGCTTTTCCTAATTTAAGAAGTACAAAGGGCAAAACCCCTCCCACTTCTGACATTGCACGGCATGTTACTGTATATAAACAGAGAGCGAACCCCATTCCCTTCTAGCACTGATGATGTACCCTAATTGGGTCATGAAACGTCTGCAAGAAAAAAAACTCAGAGTACCAAGCATTCCACAATCATCCTCCCATACTCTCCTCCCTTCTAGAACTGATGACGTTATCTAGCTGGGTCATGAAATGACTGCAAGAAACAAGCTTGGACAACATCAAGAATACAACAGATTAAAAAAGATATTATACTGTCAGGTTCTGTGATTGTCCATTCCATCAGAAGCACAGGGTATTCTCCTGAACAAGGGGCACTTATTTTTATTATACCTTCTGTCTCTCAATACATGTGCGCCAACATGTCTAAGTCCATAGTTTGCAGCAATTGGAAAGTAAACAGTCAACAATGAAGTAAAATACAAGTTTAGGCCGTGATATAAGAAAGCAGCAGATATAAGGAAACTGCAGTCCAGGAAGTGGTATGGATTGCTCTTTCTCTTCCCACCAACAACAAATCCAGCAATAAACTAGAAAGACGATTTAGAAATAAGAAAGCTTCGTCTGTCAGTGCCATTAACATACTGGTGCAGCTGGGATCTTTAGGTATCTCCCTATTCTCCAAGACTTCTGACTCCTCCATGCGGACTTCCTCCCCTTGGTCCATCTGGGATAGGATATCAGGCTTGGAAATGGCATGATCTGTACCATAGAAAAGAAGGTAGGTTGTCAGGAAACCAGGCCATTTCAGCAACCCACACTGAGGACAACTCAGTTAACGTATAGACATGAGATCAAAGTCCTCACCCAATGAGACCAGCATGTCGTAGTTGCTCCTCATGACAGTTCTATAAAGCTCTCTCTGCCACTCTTCTAGGTTCCCCCATTCCTGCTCATTGAAATGGACCGAAGCATCACTGAAGTTCAAGGGCACCTAGAAAAAAAAAACCCAAGATAGCTAAAGAAATCACTGTGCATCTTCCATCAAGTCATCCCCAATTCCCTTCTGCATTTTCAAATTAGATCCTGAGTGAAATCCTAATTTTCACTTCAGTTCTAAAAACTCAGAAATCTCTAGCTGGCAAAGTATGGTTCATTGATATATTTAGAGAATTTGTGTGGCCAACCACTCACTCTTACTGACTTTGGGCAGCTTTTGGGCAAAATTAAAATTACCAGCCTTTAAGCAAGCAGTTTGTTCTTTGATGGACTACGATTTACAGATGTGTTAAACTGGCAGCCCAGCTTCGAGAAGGCAAGAAAGATATGTCACATGTCATCAATATGACAGCGTGAGTTTGATAACCATGGTTTACAGCTACAGAATCTGAAGATGCCTAAAATTTAAAAATAACTCCATGTGTCGTCATTTTTTCCTTCCAGTCATAAACTGGAGAGTGGATGATCTTCCTGTTTTCAACTAGCTAATCTGTCTTGTCCAAAATCAAGAACAAACTGAGATTCACTGCAAAGATACCCTGGCTTCTCATCGTAATCTGGGAGAGATAAACCATAATGCTAACTGAATTCCATAGTTTCTTTTGCAGTAAGGCAGAACTAAAGTTTATGGATGATGCTGGATGATGCTTCCTCTACAAGTCCTATCATGCTTTTGTAGCCTCCTCCCAAACCATTTTTGCTGAGTCTCGACTCTTCACTTCAATCAGGCCACTCCAGTGGGACAGAGGTTACCTTAGGGACTTCGCCTTTAAATCCTGGAGGAAATCGCAAGATCCAGAAGTTCTGGTTCTTCAACAGGCTTTCAAGGTTTTCCAACCTGCGCTGCAACACACTGTTCTCCTCCAAGATGGTCCCCAACACCGCCAGTTTGCTCTCCAGCTGGCTCCCCATTTCCATCACAGCTTTCTCACAGCCCATCCACTTCTGCTCAGCTGCCACCATTCTCTGCTCCAGATGGAGCAACTGGGCGTTGGGGGGATCCATTGCGGCCTCCGTGGCTTTTCCTGCAGACATGGTGGACCCAGATGCTTCCGAATTCCTGACCTTCATTTCTCCATCCCACGCTGGTTCTGAAGTCTCTTAAGGTGGAAGGGAGGCCAACCCAGAAGCCTTGAACCCTGCTTTTCGGGCTAGAGGGAAAAGAGGAATTCATATACCACTCTTCTCCACCAAATTCACACATGCATCATTTCAAGAACTGCAAAGTTCAGGTGGGCTCCTTGTCACCTGCTAAGATTTAACCATCTGCAATCTGCTTGAGAAGTTTAAGTCATCCAAACCCATTGCCTGCGTTTTCCAGTTCTTGTTGTTTAGACCAGGGGGTCAGCAACCTGTGGCTCTGGAGCCGCATGTGGCTCTTTCATCCCTCTGCTACGGCTCCCTGTTGCTGGTCAGCTTTCGGTTAAAAGTAGAAGAAAAAGGATGCCGTATTAGGAGGAGACTCTGGGAGGAGGGGACGGGACTTCCAGTTGGCTCCAGAATTGAATGGGGAGCTTCCGGTTAGGACTTTTATGGCTCTTTTGAGAGTTTAAGGTTGCCAACCCTGGTTTAGACAAAGTTTCTAGTCCTCTTGGCTGGACATTTTCTCATTAAAGTTCAGGAAACATTAGAAGAGGCATATTACCATGGCCACATAACCATGCATCAAGTTTCTAACCCTCTTCACTCAGAAAATACACAGTCTAATCATCTGTCCCCACCCCACCACCGGCACGCTCCCAAAGATTGGGGGACTACAACTCCCATCGCCATCCATTACAGCCAATGGCAAAAGACTTGAGAGCAGTTGAGAATGCTCTGCTTAATAGACTAGAACAGATTACTTAACGGGTGTCAAACTTGCGGCGTCACGTTGCCGTCATGTGACTTTACAACGTTTTTTCCCCTTTACAGAAGGGTGGCCTGCATGTGAAGCATCTGGTCTGCAGGCCGCCGGTTTGACACCCTGGCAATACCTTCATTTAGCCAAGTGTGATTAGATACACAAGGAATTTATCTCTCCCCCTGCCCCTGCAACTTACGTTGACAGAAAAGACCCAGGGAGATCTGGGTTCAACTTCACTCCCTCACCTATGCTACGTTACAGGATTGTTGGAGGGGAAAAACTGGAAATCACCTAGGATATAAAAAAAAGCCCATGGACGAAGGATACCTACCTCTTTCTAGCGTAGATCAACCTGCTAATGGAAAGGATTGCGGAGCAAAAAAAACCAAAGGGCACCACCGGGCGAGACTTAGACCTTTGAGCTGTTTGTTAAATGGAAACAAGGAAACAAAAAAGGAAGGCTGAAAAAACAAATCTGTATTTTTCCAGGAGAACCGTACATATGACCCTCTTTTCTTGGCTGATAATCCACCAATGTGACTGATGCCTCGCTCAACGACCAACCCCCCCCCCCAAAAAAAAAAAAAAAAAAACATTTCCAGGGCAGATCATTTACAGAAGGCTAAGCCAGGGAGTGACTTTGGAGGTCTTCTAGTCCCACCCCACCCTTGGAAGAAACACTAGGATAAACCTTTTCCTTTAAAAGCTTGAAACTCTCCCCACAAAAAAAAAAGGGGGGGGACAAAGGAGCCCAGGACTCCCGGAAAAAGGGAGGAAATGTCTGGATTCGGACGCAAAGGCGAGGACCTGCAAAGCCAGGCGAAGAAAAAAAATATCCCCAGCCAAAAATGGGAGATTTCCGGGAGAGGCCACGCCGCCTGGCGCAATCGGGCAAGATGTGCCCAGTGGATTCGGCGCAAAAAGGCACCAGGGACCCCTCGAGGTTTTCTACAAGAGCCCCCTCCCGCACTTTTTGGGGGCGGGGGGGGGTCTTGCAGGGGAAACGACACCCACAGTTCTTGTAGATTGGCTTAACCCTCGTTACCGAACGGGGATCTCAGAAGACAGTCTCCCCCACCCCCGCTCTGTCCACCGCGGAGGATTCTGGGAACACAGACGGAGGGCGCCCGGTTGCCGATGAGCGGCTGGCTCCCGATCCGTAGATTTTTTTTCCCGTCCCCCCCCCATTCCTTCCTCGGGACTCGCGACCCCTGGATACCCCCCCCCGCGCCCCCGCTTTTGCGCTACCTGGCCGCGCCCGCCCCTCCCCCGCCCGGACGTTCCCGCGGGGCCGCCTTTGTCTCGGCTGCCGCAAAGCCGCGCACTCGGAAGGCTGGCCGCGTCGCGCGCATGCGCCGGCCCGGTCCAGCGAGCCGAGTCGCAGCGGTTAGAACGTCTCTTCGGGAGACCGAGGCGCCGCTCTGGCGGCCGGGAGGAGCATCGCCTCGGACCAGATAACGTCAGATAGTTCTCGACGTACGACCGAAAATGGTTGTGTTGTCCTTAAGCGAGACAGAGTGTTCCACGGGCTTTGTGCCATTTAACCTTCCTTACTGCCTCGAACCTGACTTGAAGCGCTTAGAAAAGATAGTCCTCCACATACGACTGAAAATGGGTGTGTTGTTAAGCAAGACAGACCTTCCATTCTGCAGATTTTGTCCTGTTTTACAACCTTCCTTTGCCACCGTTGTCCACAACAAATTGCCGCGGTTGATCATAGTCAGGATCAACGATCATGAAGTTGACTCCGGTTGCCAAAAGGGATCGCGTGACACCCCCTTGAGGCACGCAGCAACCGTTGTAAGTCCAAACCAGCGTCTTGCGTTTCGATCCCGTGACCTTACAAAAGTCATAAGTGGGAGTCATGGTCCTCTGGTCACTTGTTTTTGGTGCCATTGTGACTTTTGAAAGAGTCACTAAACAAACTGTTGGAAGTCCAGGACTTCCTGTACATGCATCCAGGCATCTTGCATCCACCTCATGTGAACCCAAGATGTGGGGGAACGTCTTAAGGATAAACTGGTTGCCAAGCGTCTTTGAATTTTGATCCTACGGCACCAGGGCTGCTTACCAAGCCCGTAAGTGTGAAACTTGGTCATGTCATATTTAAATACGATTAAATAAATAAATAAATAAATGTCCCTCCCCCCCACCCCCACCCTCAGTGCCTTCGTGACTTCGAACGGTTGCTAAACAAACCATTGTAAGTCGAAGACTACCTGTTCGTGCCTCCAGGCATCTTGGCGGGCTCCTCCCTTTTTTTAGCAGATTAACAGAGTTGGAAGGGATCTTGTAGGTCATCAAGTCCAACCCCCCGCCCAAGTGGCAGACCCTACACCATTTCTGACAAATGGCAGTCCCGATGAAAGTCTCAATGATGAAGCTCCCACAACTTCTGAAGGCAACTTCTGTTCCATGGGTTGATTGTTCTCACTGTCAGAAAGTTTCTCCTCATTTCCAGGTTGAATCTCTTCTCGGTCTGTTTCCATCCTTGATTCTTTGTCTGGCCTTCCGGTGCCTTGGAGAATAGCTTGACCCCTTTCTCTCTGGGGAAGCCCCTCAAATACTGGAACACTGAGTCCCCTGGTCCTTCTCTTCCCTAGACTAGCCAGGCCAAGTTCCTGCAACCGTTTTTCATATGTTTTAGTCTCCAGTCGTCTCATCATCCTGGTTGCTCTTCTCTGCACTTTTTCTACAGTCTCAACATCCTTTCTTATAATGTGGTGATCAAATCTGGATGCAGGACTCTTACTAAGACTTTATAGAGTGGTATTAGTACTTCTCTTGATCTTGATTGTATCCCTCTGTTAATACAACTTAGGATTGCATTAGCTTTTTTGGCTGCTGCTGCACACGCCTGGCTCATATTTAGCTGGTTGTCCACTAAGACTCCAAGATCCCTATCACAGTTACTGCTATTGAGCCTGGTTTCGCCTAGTCTATATGTGTCCTTTTGGTTTTTCTTGCCTAAGTGCAGGACTTTACTTTTCTCTAAATTGAATTTCATTTTGTTAGATACGGCCCAGTGTTCTAGTCTGTCAAGATCCATCTGGATCTTCAGCCTATCTTCTTGGGTGTTAACTATTCCTGCCAGCTTAGTAACATCTGCAAATTTGGTAAGTTCCCCTTCTATTCCCTCATCTAAGTCGTTAATGAAGATATTGAACAGTACTGGGCCTAAGACGGAACCTTGTGGCACCCCACTGCTTACTTCTCTCCATGTAGACTTAGACCCATTAAGGACTACTTGTTGAGTACGGTTTGCCAGCCAGTTGTGAGTCCATCTAGTGGTGTAGAGCTATCTATTCCACTTTTTTCTAGCTTACTAAGAAGTAGGTTGTGGTCTACTTTGTCAAATGCCTTGCTGAAATCTAAATATACTATGTCCACAGTATTTTTCTGGTCTACTAATTTAGTCACTATGTTGAAGAATGAAATAAGATTGGTTTGGCATGATCTATTCTTAACAAACCCATGCTGATTGCTAGTTATTACTTTACTTGTTTCTAGATGTTGGCAGATCTGTTTTATTATTATTATTATTATTATTATTATTATTATTATTATTATTATTATTATTATTATTATTATCTTTTCCAGTATCTTCCCAGGTATTGATGTTAGGCTGATTGGTCTATAGTTTCCTGGGTCTGTTTTTTTCCCTTTTTTGAAGATGGGAACCCTATCAGCTCTTTTCCAGTCTTCTGGTAGTTCCCCGGGGCTCCTGGATTTTTGAAAGATATGGTCCAATGGTTCTGAGGTGACCTCTGCCAGCTCCTTTAAAACTCTGGGATATAATCCATCAGGCCCTGGTGATTTGTTTTCATCAAGGTCAGACAGGTGTTCTCTTACTATTTTTTTGCTTATTTTAACATTCCCTTAAAAATACACACTAAATTCTTAAAAGAAAAAAGTTTATATGTATTTATTTATTTAATTTAATTTAATTCAATTTATATATCACCCCCTCTCCCACATTAGGACTCAGGGCGATGCACAGCCCGACTAAAAAACAATACAATGACAAATATAAAATTTAAAAATAGATTAAAAATGAATTAAATATGAGGCTGAGTTTAAAACTATAATCCATTATTAAAAGCAGGGTAAAAATTACACAATTAAAACCTTCCAATAAAAACTAGGCCAGACCGGCTTGTTGGAAAAGATTGGTCTTCGATGCGCGCCGGAAGATTCGCAGGTCAGGGACTGCGGGAGGCGATGTGGCAGCAGGCGGTCCCGTAAAGTACCTGGGTCCCAAGCAATGGAGCACTTTAACGATGCACCCCCACAAACCACATCTTGAATTTCACCCAGAATGCCACAGAATCCAATGCAGCTAGCACAGAGTGATGTAACGCGGAGCTCTGAGGGCCCCAAGATCACCCGCGTGGCGCATTCGGCGACCAGCTGAGCCTCCGGTGCTCTTCAAGGCGGGAAGCCCATGTGAGAGCATTACAATAATATGGACGGATATGTATGTGATGTATGTATATATAGGTTGTGTGTGTGTGTGTGTGTAAGGTTGTTAAGTGATAAGTTTAACTAATAAATAGAGAGTATGCTTTCTCCCTATGGGGATTACAGGGTGTTGTAACACAAAGTTATATATATATATAATATATATATATATATAGTATATATAGTTATGTAGTATGTATGTATGTATGTATGTAGTATGTATGTGTGTGTGTGTGTAAGATTTTGAGCTGATAAATAAATAATATGTATGTGTGTGTGTGTGTGTGTGTGTGTGTGTGTATATACACACACACATACTATAAGATAATACTGTCATATATATCGGTGTATAATGTATAACAATAGTAAATGGAATAATTTATTTTATTCAAGTACAGCTCTGCATTAATATTAATAACAATCTTTTACATTTCTATTTCTTTTAACAAACATTAAACAATAGTAAATGGAATAATTATTTTATTCAAGTACAGCTCTGCCTTAATATTAATAACAATCTTTTACATTTCTATTTCTTTTAACAAACATTATCTAGTAATATCAGTTGTCTTTCACTTTAATCATCTATATTTCATATTTTACTTATTACTGTCTTTACATAAAAAAACAAACAGTTATTAACAATAGTCAATAAAGTTATTATTCTTATTCAAGTTCATCTTGTCAACTGATAAAAATCTTCCATGTTTCTTTTCAGTTTTTTTTAATTTAAAAAACTTTCTTTTTAAACCATTAAGAGCCTTATTCTCTTAACAAACATTCCACTACACAATCAATAGAAAATTTTTCTATCACATTAATCATCTAACACATTTTCTAACCCTTTTCTTTTTCTAATATAACAATGTTATCTCATGTACTCTTGCAGAATCCTCTCCTTAAGTTAAATTTTAATCATTGTCTCTGTGTCTTTTAAATAGGTTTATACCTTTAATTCTTGTACGCTTTTCCTGTACCTCTATATCTTGTTTCTGTCCTTAGTAGCTTCTTTTCCTTTCCCTCTTCCCTCTCTTCTTCTCCCTCCCCTTTTATTCCCTTTTCTGTCTGATTCTCCCTTCTGTGATCCTCCCTTCTGCTTCTTCCTGATATTATGATTACTTTTCAAATTACTCTCTTTTTTTTTGGTTGTTGCTTCAATCTTAAGTTTTTAACTCCCTTTCCCCTTTTTACTCAGCTTAAAATTGCTTGGTCACTAAAGATGGCTTCTTCATTGTCCCGCCCTTCTTGTTCTGCCAGCGTTTCTTGTTGTTTTTCATAGTTCAAGATCTCCATTTCTAAAAATTGAAATACGAAGCCACAAGATCCTCTTCCCTCTTGTGCTTCTTCTTTTTGTTCTTTAAGTATCATTTTTAATTCTTCAAGGAGTGATGCCATTTTAAAAAAATTTAAATAACCCCCAATTGATTTTATTTTGTTTCCTTGGGATCCACCATTCAAAGTTCCAGGAATCATCCAATAATCCAAAACTGTTTCTTGCTTCTTTTCTCACTTTCTCTTTCCAGGGCTTTGTTATCTTGTAACAAGGTTTGAGCTACAATGTAACTTTTGCAAGCCTTGTTAAAATTCCACTATCGTTTTTTTTTTTAAGTTCCAGGTGGTCTCCTCCATTTTCCAGATTCCACCCTCTTTCTTCCCTTTTCCCCCCTCTACTTTCTTCTTTTTTTTTAAAGAAAATTTTAAAATATCCAAGAATCTTTACCCCTTTGACACTTTATTTTCAGCTAGAAATAGCCTATTAATGTCAAAGTGGATTAGTATCGATTTCTTATTCAAATCTCTTCTTCTTAACATTCCAAGTCAATGTGAGAGGAGAAAAAGCCAATTCTGTTTTCTTTCTCTTTCGCCGCTTAAAATCTTTTTTAGGAATAGTATTATTCTTTAAAATTCAGATTCCAGGTACCTTAAATAGATGTTCTCCATTCAACCTGGTCAGTCAAACTTTCTCCTTTAAACTTCCTCCTGCACAATCTTGTCCAGTCGGGTTCTTCTTTGAGGTGGCCATTTCTGACCACCGCTGGATCCACCTTTGGGAAAAGGAGTAATGGCCAGCTGAGGAGGAGAGATGCAGCTCTCTGCGACCCTGCTGGCAGCTCCCCCTTCTTCACCACGTCTACGGGATGGCTTCAGCCCCGAATCTGGGCGGCTCAGGGTGCTCCAGCGGCGAGCACGGATCAAAACCGTGCACGATCACGATTTCGGTCAATCGCTGAAGAAGCCCAAACCGGAAGCAGTTCTACAGAGGAATTATTGAGTCTATCTTCTGCACCTCTATAACTGTTTGGTTTGGTTCTGCAACCCAACAGGACAGACACAGACTTCAGAGGATAATTAGGACTGCAGAAAAAACTATTACCACCCACCTGCCTTCAATCGAGGACCTGTATTCTACACGAGTCAAAAAGAGGGCTGTGAAAATCTTTACAGACCCCTCACATCCCAGACATAAACTGTTTCAATTCCTTCTCTGAAAACGAGGCTATAGAGTACTGCATACCGGAAGAGTTTTTTCCCGAAAGCCGTCATTCTGCTAAACAAATAATTCCTTCAACATTGTTCAACTATTACAAAGTCTGCACTATTATTACTGCTAATCTTCTCATCACTCCTTATCACCCTTCCTCTCCCACTTGTGATTGTAGGACTGTAACTTTGTCCCTTGTATCCCTACGATTTATATTGACTGTTTCCTAGTATGATTTGATTGTTGATTGTACCCTATGACTATCATGATTCTTGATCCTTAATGAATGTACCTTTCCTTTATGTATACAGAGAGCATTTATACCAAGACAAATTCCTTGTGTGTCCAATCACACTTGGCCAATAAAGTATTCTATTCTATTCTTTTCTATTCTATTCGCTGCTTACTTCTCTCCATGTAGACTTTAGATCCATTAAGGGCTACTTGTTGAGTACGGTTTGTCAGCTGGTTGCGAGTCCATCTAGCGGTGGTGCTATCTATTCCACCTTTTTCTAGCTTCCCAAGAAGTAGGCTGTGGTTTACTGGGCTGAATGCCTTGCTGAAGTCTAAGTATATTATGTCCACATATTTCGTGGTCTACTAATTTAGTCACTACCTTTGCAGTATCATGTGTGTAGTGCAGCTGTGACAAGACAGCAAGAATGTGCCATTATGGAAAGTCTGAAATTCCTCAGTCGCCTGGCTTCCTCCCAACCACCCCCGAAGCCAACATGATTTGTGCAAGCCACAATGATTCTCCTTTATGGGTCTGCGATGTTGTCCTTTAGGGGATCCAGAACAGCCTGCCCAACCACCAGGATAACCTTCTAGATCCCTTAGGCACTCAAAAAAGAAGCTGTCAAACTACTCCCCTTTAAGATGGGTGGACTTCAACCCCCAGAATTCCCGAGCAGCAGGAATTCTGGAAGTTGAAGTCCACTTGTCTTAAAGGGGAGGAACTTGAGATAGGCTGCATGGGGAGCCTGGCCCCACAGAGAGGCAAATCCAATCCTGCCCTCTTTCCTCCCCCCAAGGAGAAAAAAAACTGACTCAGCCACTGGATATCCGATCCACTTTGCCCAAATCCTGAAAGACAGGCTGCCTTGTATAATTTCTGCACTGTCCAGGTAGTCTTCAATTTAAGGTGCTTTGCTTAGTGACTGAAGTTATAACGGGGATGGAAAACGGGACCATTTTCCACACTTTTGACTGTTTGCAGCATTCCTGCGGTTGTGTGGATCAAAATTCAGAGCAACTCATATTTATGAGGGTTGTGGTCTCCAGGATCGGTCAATGGGAAAGCCGTTTTCATATGATGAAATTCACTTAACAAGTGCGTAACATGGGACAAAACTTCCCTTCAACACAACTCACACTTTAGCAATGTAAATTTTGGGCTCGAGCATGGCGAGGACTGACCTGTATGGAGTATGCTACCTTGTTCCTCCAGTATCCATACTTATCCATACTGCAAAGAATCCGCTCCCATGAACTCTGCGCAGAACTCAAAAACAGTCTAGACAATGGAGAAAAGGACCTATACATTGACTACAGAGCTGATTGCATCAAAAGAAAGTCACACAACCCGCATCTCTGCATCCAACCCCACCCCATCCAATCCAACATCACTCAAAACTAGGCATGCATGCCCCTAACTACCTCTGTTCTAACCACAACTG
Source organism: Bungarus multicinctus (assembly GCA_023653725.1). NCBI lineage: Eukaryota > Metazoa > Chordata > Lepidosauria > Squamata > Elapidae > Bungarus > Bungarus multicinctus. The sequence goes on from CM042840.1 coordinate 1,958,764, forward strand.
GCCTTAAATGCAAGCTACTCAATGCAAGAAGCCTTGTAAATAAAATATCTGAATTTCTCCTTTTACTATATATGGCTAAGTTCGACATATTTGTCTGTGAAACATGGCTCAACGCATCTCTCCCTGACTCCATTACCACAGTAAGAGACTATCATGTTTACCGATCAGATCATGAAATCGTAGAGGAGGTGGTGTTGCTATCTTCTATAAAAAGTCCCTACATCTAAAAAAACATCCAAGTTACCCAGGAGCTTGCTCTTCCTGAGACCATCGTCTGTGAACTGTCCTTAAATATCACATTTCGGTTCTTACTATGTTACAGAGCCCGATTATGACATTGAACATGCAAACAAGCTAAATACACTACTAACATGGGCAGCATCCTGCCCACACACTTTTATCTTTCTTGGTGACTTCAATCTACCTCATATTAACTGGATCCTTAACGAATGTACAACTGAACCCACACATGCAACCTTCTACAATGCAGTAATAAATCTGGGACTAGAACAACAAGTAACCAACAACACTAGACTTAACAACTGCCTCGATCTCATCTTTTGTAATAGTTTGAATTCAATTTATGGAATACAAATTAAAGAACCCTTTTCCAACAATGACCACAACATGATTGACTTTTGTCTCAACATACGTCCACACAAAATTCACAATGACGGAATCCCCAATTATAATTTCAAAAAAGGCAATTATGATCTTATAAACAACGATCTTTCATCCCTTGATTGGCAATTTCTATTCTCTGGATGCAATACTGTAGAAGACCATTACAACATATTTTTATTTGAAGTCAAAAGAGTCATCAAACTATATGTACCATTAACAACTCCCAAAAACAAATTACCCAAAACAATAAGGAAGCTTCAATCCAAAAAGAAATCACTTTGGTGGAAAAACAAATCTGATCACTTGCCAACTTCAAAAGCCGATACAAAAATTTATGCCACCAGATAAAAACTGAATGCACCCATTATCACACTAAACAAGAAGAAAACCTTCTATGCACCAATTCCTCCCGTGCTTTCTACAATTTTGTAAACAACAAACTAAAAGACTCAAGGTCCACCCCACCCCTGAAAGGACCTAATGGTAAAGACTGCAACGGCAACACTATTAAAGCCAACCTCTTTAACACATTTTTTTGGCTCAGTATTTGTAAACAGCAATGGATCATGTCCTGTATTTCCTAGTCGAACCACAGATAACTACAATGATCTAATACATATTGATTTTACAGAAGACAATGTTGAAAAAGCACTACGCAATCTAAAACCATCTCTTTCTATTGGACCGGCCGGAATATGTGCCTACTTCTTAAAAAAGCTATCCACTACCATAGCTGAACCTCTAAGCATAATCTTTGAAAAATCTTTCAGGACCAGCTCCGTGCCTAAACTATGGTCACAAGCCACGGTCATCTCCATCTTCAAAAAGGGAGACCCCAGCCTAGTTGAAAATTACAGACCAATCTCTTTATGCTGCATCACCTGTAAAGTCATGGAATCAATTATTAACCAACCCATCATCCTCCACTTAGAAACAAACAGCCTACTCTCTAATAAACAATTTGGTTTCAGGAAAAAACTATGGAATTTGCAACTTTTACACTGCAAAAACATATGGACTACACAACTCGATCAGGGCAAAGCAATAGACACAATCTACATAGACTTCTGTAAAGCCTTTGATTCATTGGTACACGAGAAACTACTCCTAAAATTAAAATCTTACGGTATCTCTGGACACCTGCATAATTGGATAGAAGCATTCCTGTCAAACAGACAACAAATGGTCAAAATTGGGAGCATCCTATCAAATTCTGTACCTGTCAACAGTGGTGTCCCCCAAGGCAGTGTTCTAGGACAACTCTTTTCATACTCTATATAAATGACTTCTGTGATCATATCAAGAGCAACTGCATTCTCTTCGCTGATGATGTAAAGCTATTCAACACCACAGACAATACTGCTACCCTTCAAAAAGACCTTGACTATGTATCAGAATGGTCAAACAAATGGCAACTTCAAATCTCAACAAATAAATGCTCTGTCCTACATACTGGCAAAAAAAAAAAAATCAGAAAATAAAATACAGGCTGAATAATCAAGGCCTTGTTGATGATCCAAACTCTGTCAAGGATCTTGGACTACTCATCTCAAATGACCTAAGTGCTAGAGCCCATTGTAACTACATAGCCAAAAAGGCGTTAAGAGTTGTTAACCTAATCTTATGTAGCTTTTTTTCTGGTAATATTACACTAATAACTAGAGCATACAAAACATTTGCTAGACCAATACTTGAATACAGCTCATCAGTCTTGAACCCACATTATGTATCTGATATTAACACAGTTGAGAAAGTCCAGAAATATTTCATGGGAAGAGTTCTCCATTCCTCTACTCATTGCAGAATACCTTTTTGCCACAAGACTCAAAATTCTAGACCTAGAACTACGCTGCCTTTGGTCCAATCTAAGTATAGTATATGAAATCATACATTGCAATGTCCTACCTGTCAATTAATACTTCACCTTCAACCATAACAACACAAGAGCAAACAATAGATACAAACTCAAGGTTAATCGCACCAAACTTGATTGCAGGAAATACGACTTCAGCAACAGAGTGGTCAATGTCTGGAATACTCTACCTGACTCTGTGGTTTCTTCCCCAAACCCCAAAAACTTTAACCTTAGACTGTCTACTATTGACCTCACCCCTTTCCTAAGAGTTCTGTAGGGGGCGTGCATAAGCGCACCAACGTGCCTCCCGTCCCTGTCCTATTGTTTCTTTTATTTTTCTTATATGTATCCATGTATTCATAACTATGTTTTACTTATACCTATTATCTTGTAAGCAATTGACAAATAAAAAATAAATAAAGGGAACAAAATGGCCATCCAGCCAGGAATTATTGCCTCATTTTAGCTTTATTGTACCCATCATCCCCAACCAAGCATAACCTACCATGATTAGAAGAGTCCATTCTTTCCTTTCCTACTCTAAAGTCAAAAAACTTAACCTGTTTTGTGGATTTTCTCTATCTCAAGCTCTGAGTTTCTTTCTCTTCTCTTTCCCTTTAATATTGAAGGGATTTGTGCAGTGGTGGGATTCAAAATATTTTTACTACCGGTTCTGTGGGTGTGGCTTGGTGAACATGGCAGGGGAAGGATATACTGCTAAATCCCCCTTCCCATTCCACCCCACTAACCTGCTTTCCAGCTTCGTTCTCCTTTGCAGTGCAACAAAAGAAGACCCAGCTGATCAGCTGGGATTCAGGAGGCAAAGAAGAGATGGGGGCTGGGCCAGTCAGAGGTGATATTGGCCGGTACTACGAACTATTCAAAATTTCTGCTACTGGTTCTCCAGAACCAATTAGAACTGGCTGAATACCACCTGGATTTGGGGTCTGGGAGCAAACCATAAGCAGTCCTTGACTTAAGACAACAACTGAGCAGTTTCCTTTCTTATGGAGTTGCACCCCGTTTGATGAACTTTCTTGCCATTGCTAAAACCAATCACGGCAGTTGTTAAGCTACTAAGTGGGTTATTAAGTGAATCAGGATTCCCCGTTGACGTTGCTTGGTTGGATGCAAAGGGGATCCCATGACCCCGGGATGCTGCGACCTTCATAAATATAAGTCAGTTGCAAAGCATCTGAATTTTGATCATGGGATACTGGTCATCAGTTATGAATGCCATAAATCATTGTTTTTCAGTGCCGTTCTAACTTTGGTCACTAAATGAATGGTTTAAGTTTGAAAATTACCTGTATTAATCATAATTACTGACTGGCTAGTGCAGGGGTCGGCAACCTTAAACACTCAAAAGAGCCACAAAGGTCCTAACTGGAAGTCCCCCCATTCAATTCTGGAGCTAACCGAAAGTCCGGTTTCCCTCACCGTAGAGTCTCTTCCTGTTGTGGTTCACCGGCAGCAGGTATGGACGGCTGAGGTCTCAGAGAAGGAGGACTTAGATGAGGGGCCTGCGTGTGATGCAGGAATAAGGCCAGAACCATCAGGGAATGGAATGCTGCCTTCGGAGATTGTGGAAGTTGGCAGCAGTGAGGAAGAGGTCCCCGAGGAGCCTGTGCCCAGTGCGCATATGTGCAGGGCTGCTCAAAGGAAAGAGTAGCTGCAGCAGAGGCGACTCAGGAGTAAGGCTGCAAGGTAATGGCCCCTCCCTTAAGGGATAAAAGCCAGCCTGAGAAACCAGAGTTCTTTGCAGCAAGCAAAGAAGATTTTGCGCTCAAGCCTTGTGGACATTTGGAGTATCTTGGTTGGTGTTTGGAGACTCCTTGTATTTGAAATGTTTCTTAGTAACTTTATCTAGTGTTCTTGGCAGCCTTGCATAACCTTGGCAAGGCTCATTCTTATCAGAGACAATTAGGTTAAAACAGCCTTTTAACTGGGAAGGAACGGAATTCATAAAGAATCATTAAAAGATTTTGCTGTTACCTCTGTTTTGTGTTTGTTTCCTTGGAACAAGGTTTGGGTCAGAACACCTCCTAGCGTAGCATCCTTTTTCCTCTACTTTGTCCTAACTGAAAGCCTTATCAATTGTGTAGCCGAGCGGCGGCAGGAAGCCACAGCAAGCCTCATCAAGAGCCACATGCAGCTCCAAAGCTGTGGGATGCCTACCCCTAGGTTAGTGTTTGGATCAGTGGTGGGCTGCTTGCAAGGGTTTTCTTGCAGAGGTTTCATTACCCAACTATGGAACATCATCAGTGCTAGAAGGGAGTGGGATCTGCGGGGAGGAGGAGGAGGACTGGGCGATCCTTGTTACTCTCTGACTTTGGTGATATTCTTGTAGACATTTCATGACCCAACTAGGGAACATCATTGGTGTTGGAGTAGGATTTGTGGAGAGGAGGGACTGAGATCCTTGGTGCTCTCTGAGCTTACAGACATTTCATTACCCAACTACGGAACATCATCAGTGCTAGAAGGGAGTGAGGTTTGCGGGGAATAAAAGGAAGGACTGTGGTGTCTGTGGTGCTCTCTGAGCGTGATTTTCTTGCAGACATTTCATGACCCAACTATGCAACATCATCAGAGCTTAATGGGAGGGGGGATTTTGGGGGAGGGGGACTGTGTGTCCTTGGTGCTTTCTGACCTTGGTTAATTCCTTGCAAACATTTCTAACCCAATTATGTAACATCATCAGTGCTGGAGAGGAATGAGGATTTGCTCTTTCTTTATAAACTGTACAATGCCTTGCCCTGGTAAATGTTGTGTGTTTGTGTTCCTGGTGGCTCCTTGATTAGACTGTGGTTTACTGTTTGGTCTGCTATTAATCTCAGGGTTGATTTCTGCTTATCTGGGTGTTTGATTGCTGGCGGGAGATGTTTTGATCTTGTTTCATTCTTACCATTTGGACTGTCATTTTTGAAAGGTGGGTAAAGGTCTTTTAGCACAGTGTGCCCGTCAATGGCCAATTTTTCTAAGTGCCAAATGACCAGAAATTCTCCAGCGTTTCAGGACGTAGCTTAATCTAAATGGCTCAAGTTTCCCAGTTGAAACTATGGCAGAGTCTGTCCTTGTGTTGTGCAATTGCTATTATTATACTTACAAGCCAACCAAATAAATTCATTGCCCTCATTCATTCTTCTGTCTTCCCGGTGGCCTTTTCTACACCAGAACCAAATACCTGTAACTAGCTTGCGTCTGAATTTTGTATCTTGTCTGATCTTTACTCTCTGGGAGGTAGTCCCAGATCTAAGGCTGCCTTCCAAGCTCGACAAGGTGGGCCATCGGTGGTCAAAATGGATGGCCGCAGAGCAGTTGGCTGAACAAGGAAGACAGAGATTGAAATCCATGGAAGCTCCCTGGAGAAATCTTGAAGCCCACAGGACTGCAAGAAAAAAAAAACCCATAGCAAAAGGGGCCTTGAATGCAACAATGAACTGAGGTTGAAATGCTTTATAAATGAATTAGCTGGATACCCGTTCTTTGCTACGAAACTATGTGGTCGGGCTAAGTTTTTGGGGAGGAAAATAAAATTCTGCCTCTACCTACCAGCATCCATCAGTATTCATCTGGCTAGCATCCTGTCAGTGTGTGAGAGTTGAGTGCTGTTTGGAAACTGAAACCGTATTTGCTGGGTGAGCAAGGAGACAGCAAGGAGCCTAGGTATGGCTTAGCTCAACTGCTCTGTACTAAAGCTGCTTGGTGCTGTGTAACAAAAACTGAAACTGAAACTCCTCTGCTTGTGTTTTGCATTGGGAACACATTTCTTTTCAGGTGGGGAAGGGGAGTAGAATTCCTTAGCATCAGAGCGTCTTAATTGCTGTAGAAGAAATACTAATGAAATACTGATGCTCTGATGGTCATTTCGAAAAATCCTTTCTTAGTGGGCCCCTAGAAGCCTAGAGGAACATCTGGGCCAAATTTCAAATTTGTAGGCTTGATGGTTCTGGAGATTTTGTGATGATGCGTGAGTGATATATTTTGCTTTTATATGTATAGATAAATCCAGCAGGGCTTCACTGGATAGAATATTCCTTCTCCAGCATTTTAAGGTTCTCTCTTCTTTTTGTGAAGATTTGATTTTTGATGGCCTGACCAAAGTTCAGGGAGAACCCCCCCCCCAAAAAAAATCCTATCGTTTCCTCGCATGCACGAGCTCATCTTAATTTTTTTAATCAAGGGAAAAGAGGGAGCACGGAAAGCAGAGACTTTACACAAATTAAAGAAGAAGAAAAAGCAAAGAACAATTTTCTTTCAGCCACCCATCCCCAAGTTTCAGCTTTTCGGGGAAGTTTTCCTCCAAGAGTTACAACAGCGCTTATAAAACAGCATAGAAATCGAACATAATGAAAAAAACCAACATAGTCCTAATCACACTTTGGCTCCTCTTCATTTCCCTTCTGTGTCTCTCCCCATCCCAACAACCAAGTTCCCACACAAGGTCTTGGAGGCGACGCAAGCAGCTGAGACACAAACGGCATCTTTTGGGCCTCGAAATAAAGGGGGGAGGGACGGGGGAAAGCTGCAGAGAATTCAGGAAGTCCAGCGGTGATCCGATCAAAATCCTGTCTTGTTCTGTTTACTTGGGAATTGCAGAATAACAAAAGTCAGAAGGGACCACAGAGGTCTTCTACTCCAAACCTCTGCTAGAGTAGTACACCTTGTCCCATTCTGGTCTCTTCTTGAAAAACCCCATTAATGGAGCATCCACAAGTTCTGGGGCAAGCCATTCCACTTCTCAAACTTGGGTTTCCAAGCAGAGGGCCCAGGATCTGCCTGGGGGAAGCCAAAACAGAGTCCATGACAACCAGGAAATTCCTTTCTTGATCTAATAGCCACATCTTCATGACGATAAGCCTCCAAGGAAGCCTTCAAGAAACATCAGCCTCTGCCTCATTCACTTCCAGATCCATCTGCTTTTGGGAGCTTCTTAAACAATGAAACACAGAGTTGGCCACAGACTGAATGAAGATGACAGTGATCGGTCAACCACATTTGACCCAATGTTTAAGGATCTTCCGATCAAAGGCTGACTCGGGATTGTCAAGAATTGATCAAAGGGTGGAGGAGAACCTTCCAGGGCTGATCAAAGGCTGATTCAGGACCTTCAAGGGATGATCAGTGTTTTTTTTTCTTTCCAACCGAACAGAATCTTCACCAGCCTGATTTCCCTAGGAACATAATTCACAAAGAAGGGAGGCTACATGGCGCCCGGAGAGTTGAATTTCTGCATCTGAATGACGGACGAGCGGAACTACAATGGCCCCAGCAAAGGGGGTGAGGTGGGGCAAAGTCCCAGTTGCATCGGTGGGTCAGGAAGCAGGCGTCCCTTTCAGGAGGGCCAAGGGCCGCCCGGCGGTTTCAGAGGGGGGCGCCGGAGGCAAGACGCAGCTGTGCTGCAGCAAGCGCTGCTTGCAGGCAAAAGCCTTGGGGCACAGGCCGCACTTGTAGGGCTTCTCCCCTGTGTGGGTGCGGAGGTGCTTCTGCAGGTGGTGCTTCTGCATGAAGCTCTTCGGGCAGAGCGGGCACTGGTGGGGCCGCTCCCGCGTGTGGGTGCGCTGGTGCTTGGCCAGGTGGTGCCGCCGGACGAAGTGCTTCCCACAATCTGTGCAGTGGAAGGGGCGTTCTCCTGTGTGGGTCCGGAAGTGATTGGTCAGCTTGCTTTTGTCTGTAAAGCTCTTCTCGCATGCCGGGCACTGATGAGGCCGGGCACCCGTGTGGCTCATCTGGTGACGTAGCAGGTGATCTGAGCGGCCGAAACGCCGGGGACAGTAGGGACAGCCCAGTGGGTCCTTCGGCACGGGCTCAGCAGGTGCTTCCCGGTGGCTGTTCTGATGGAGCAGCAGGTGGACATGGAGTCGGAAGCGTTGGTGGCACAGAGGACAAGCCCACAGCTTCTCTCCTGGTGGACTGGCAGATGGTTGCCCCGTCTCTTGAGGGGATATCAGAGGACTCCCATTCACGAGCGGCAAGGACAGATTTCGCCCCGAAGGGGTGAGACTTCTGTAACTTTGTGGGCGCTCTTGGCGACCAATCTGACACTGCCGGCGGACATGAGCAGCTGCTTCTTCCACCAGACTGCCCTCGTTGGCACTGTAGTCGGCTGTCTCTCCTGGAGAGTCTCTTGGCCACATACAGGAATCGAAGTCCTCTTCTTTCTTTATAATTCTTTCCACAAATGTCTCTCCTGCCATCATCCAGGTCTCGTGGGCTGCAGAGTCGTCATCTGGCTCCGTTTTGATTAAGATGTGGTTTGTTGCGAGGGCTGCGGGAAATAAGGACAGCATAAACCCAACATTCGTCATGGTTTAGTCCCACCACACATAGGAATGCACAGCACACACCCCCAAATTAGTCTTTCTCAACCTTGGCAACCTCAAGACTTCAACTCCCAGAATTCCTCAGCTGGGAATTCTGTGAGTTGAAGTCCATCCGTCTTGAAATTGCCAGGGTTGAGAAAGACTGCCCCGAACCCTACCATCTTCTTTTAAAGAATGCTTTGTTTATTTAACAATTCACGTAAATCAGCCTTTCTCAATCTCAACAACTTTCAAATGTATGGAGTCCAGTTCCCAGAATTTCCTAGTATGCCTAGTCAGGGAATTCTGGGAGTTGAAATCCACACAACTTACAAGTTCCTGAGAAACAATGCTGGGGAATCATCAACAATCCTTGCTGAGATATGATGTCGAGGGATTTGACAAAAACCCAAAACTCTGCAGTGAAAATGGAAAAGACCGAAGAGCAGAATTGGGATAAATGGAAAAAAAAAACAGGCCGGCATTTAATTCCACATTAGAGAATTCTGAGTGAAGGATTTGGGGGGTGTTTTTTGCAAAATGGCGCTCTCTCGAATACAAGACCTGGATACTACAAGGCTGAATGCAGAACACACCCAGCAAATACAATTGAAAAGACCTTCCCAATTTTACAAGGATCTTAGGATCTTGTGCTCGATTTTCATGGATGGTGGCGCATGAGGACCGCTGAATGAATATTCTCAGACTAGGACAGCTCGTTTGAGGACCACAATAATAATTTATTACATTTACAGGCCGCCCAACTCCGAGCGGTTTACAAATTGTTACAAAAAACACTTCAAACATTTGAAAACATGTAACAATACAAAAAAGGAAAAGGAAGAAGATGGTGAGGAAATAAACCCAGATCAAACAAGGGGGGGCGGGGTAGGAGGAGGTCTGTGGAGTCCTAGGTGATCTCTGGTTTGGTGGTTTTCTTGCAGACGTTTTATGGCCCAACTAGGTAACATCATCAATGTCAGAAGACTTATGTTAGAAGGCTTCTAGCACTGATGCTGTTATCTAGTAGGATCGTGAAAAGTCTACCAGAAAACACCAATCTCAGGATCGAGGACCCCATAATCTTCATTTCCCTCTTCCTCACCAATACCCTCCTTCCTTCAAGCACTGATGTTGTTCCCTACGTAGGTCATGAAATGTCTGCAAGGAAACCCCAAGCGAGTGGGGCACTCGGAGCTTATATTGTTTCCGAGTTTGTCTCCCATCCTCTGGAACCAACATTGAAGGACACCAGAAAGTTAAAGGAGCACCAATTTTGGTGGATACAACATAGGCATTTAATGTCCCATTTTGGCCTTTTGAAAACGATGGACGCAAATCAAAAGGTTCATTCAAAATTGACATGCACAGGTTTGCAATTATTTCACTGGCTGGAGTCACGCTGCAACTCACATGTAGCTCTACTCGCTAGTTTGGGTTTTAACTACCACAGGGGTCTGCAACCTTAAACACTTAAAAGAGCCATTTGGACCTGTTTCCCACAGAGAAGAAAACACCGGGAGCCAATAATTTAACAACTGGTGTGACTGGGTGGGCATGGCCAACTCAACCATCACTCACTCCTGCTTTGGAATCTCCTGCTTTGGAATATGGAGGCCAGGCCAGGCGAGGAGTGATGGGGAGGGGAGGGCCAGCCAGTGGTAGAATCAGCCAACAGGGAGCTGCAGCAGAGGGCGAAAGAGCCGCATGTGGCTCCAGAGTCACAGGTTGCAAACCACTGAACTAGCAGATCCCGGCAATTTGAGGAGCCAAAGAAAGAATGTATGGCTTGTTTAGCCAGTAATGCAACCAGGACTCTAGCTTCCTCTGAGAGGAACAAGCCAGAATAACTGGTTTGACAATGCCCTAAACCTTCCAGACCGAACCATTTCCAAATTTGCCAGACTGAAAACGTCAGTAGGAAAAATAATGTTACTTTATGGCTGTCACATTATGGTTTAATTTAAGCCATTCCCCCCCCCCCCCAAAAGAACAGTTTTCCTTAAATTCTTTCAATTTGTTTTAAATACATCTATCAGGAGTTGGCTTTTTTAAGCGTTTAGAGAATAAAGCACTTCGTTTATTTTGGAAAAGGATTCTAGGGTAGTTACTCCTGTTCAAGTGGTACGGTGGCCTAGAGGTGGAGCTCTCGCCTCACAATCAGGGGGCTGCGAGTTCAAACCTAAGTAGAGGCAGATATTTCTCTCTCCGGGCACAATGAGAACATATCTGCTGAACAAAACTCCGGTGACAAGAAGGGCATCCGGCCATTAACCACTTTACTAGCTTCATTCAGTTGCCCAGACTCCACTCTGCAAAGGATTCGGGGGTCATTAAATTATGATGATGATAATGACGATAAGATGCTCCTGTTCATTTAGATAGTTTTACATAATCCAAAAATTAACACACATGCCCCCCCAACTCTGATTCATAGTCGGGGGGAAACAAGGGCCGCACACAAAGCCATTTCTTCACATCTCTAGTTTATTTCTCAGTTTCCACAGAACAACAAAGAAAAAAAAGAAATCCAGAAAATATACGTTTTAAAAAATGTGTCCTGCTCAGACCCATTTGAGTTCACCCAACAGCGAACCGAGAGATCGCCTCTATACAGTCCCCCTGTCTCCAGGACTTTGACATGGAGATCTTGTGGTTAGGGGAAAACACAATACCTACAGTATTGTACACTGCAAAGAAGACCAACCCTGGAAGTCCTTGGCTACTACCCCTTTTTGTTAGCTTTTGCCATTCGGAAGCATAGTTAGAGACCGCGTACAAAAATGTCCTCGCTACAATGGAGCGCCAATGTCTCCGGTAATCTGACCTCCGGGCTAGAGAGGGGGAGTCCGTCCAGGACATGCCTTTTTGAGGTAGCCTGGTGTCCTCTCAGGACTGGACTAAATGAAGATGGCGTCCAGCAGGGCTTCCCGGACAGCTGTACCCATCAGCCTGTTCTGCTCACGCAGGTGGATTTTCTGGTGCTGGAGAAGATGTTGCTTCTGGGTGAAGCTTTTATCGCACTCCTCGCAACGGTAGGGCCTCTCTCCGGTGTGGATGCGCTGGTGCCGGACCAGGTCTGAGGGGTGGCTGAAGTTCTTGCCGCAATAGAGGCAGGCCAGGGAGCTGCTGCCGCGCCCAGAGTGGAGCCGCTGGTGCGTGACAAGACTCTTCTTTTGGGAGAAACTCTCTGGGCACCGGCTGCAGCGGTACGGTCGCTCGCGCCCATGACTCTTGGGGTGCTGCCGATAGGACGATTTGACATTGAAAGTCTTCATGCACTTGGCACCACTGTACGGTTTGTCTGCTCCCGGCCCCCGAGGAAGAGGCTTCAAATTATGGCTTTGCTTGAAGGTCTCTTCACAGGCCACTGAGGTATACCCTCCGCCCCCGGTGTGGATATGCTGGTGCAGGGTGAATTGCTGCTTGTAGGTGAAGCTCTTTTCGCAGGCTGCCGGTGCTGCAGCATGGCTTTTCTGGTGGCACACGAGGCTCTTGTAAAGGCGGAAACGTTTCCCACAGTCCGGGCAGATGAACATTTTGTCCTCCGGGCGGTCACATGAGTCTGTCGAGACGTCTGGACCATTGAAGCCACTTTCTCCGGCCAAAGCCTCTTCTTCCTGTCCAGGATTCTCGGTGTGCCTTCGCTGTTGTACAAAGTACCGGCTGCCGACGGAGGCTGCTTGCGGGTGAGTGTGGAGAAGCGTCTCATCCGTGCACTTGAGCCCCAAGCTTTCACACAGCGCTCGCTGAGCTTGGAGCACCTCGGCTTTGAAGGCCAGCCCGTCATCTGGGGGGATTGAAAGAAAAGGTCATGGGGCATGCTTCTCCCAACGGACACGGCCTTATCCACCCAGCGGGCTGCCCTGGTCAATGGGCTAAGGAGGACCCTCTTTGTGCACGGCTGAAAGACCCCTGCGTTCCAACCTCGCTGCAGCACTGCCTGCCCACGTGCCACATGAGGGAACCCAGCTTCTTCCCTGCCCTGCGGTGAGTCTGGTTTGCTTTCCTTCTGCACAAAGGAAATGCCGCCAGTCCTGGATGTGCACGATGGGGGGGAACCGAAGCAGCCCTTTCAAGAATGGGAGCCAATTCTGGGGGGTGCTGATGCACCCTGCTGTGTTGAATTCTGAACGATTGCTCATGCCAAAATAACCAGTGGGGAGTCAACTTCAGCCAACCATTCCCAAAGCTCTCTTTAGTGCTGAGAGTTTTGCTTTTCAAAAACTGTTGGATAGACAGGTAGTCCTCGACTTGCGATCGTAATAGAACCTGCATGATGGACATTAAGTGAAGCACCCACATGATCGCCTCATAGATGACCCTGCTTGCTATGAAACAACCATGTGATTTGTTAAGCTGAGCACGTGGTAGATGCCTTGGGAGCTCTAGCACAGGCCTGCTCCAGGCCTACCAAGGACTTCTACAGCTGGAGGAACCCCATGCTATACTTCCCACCCTTCCGGGTCCTTGCAGGGGAATCCCACCTTAGGGTACTCTACACTCTACTCCTCACCATGAGTCAGCCGTTGTCCACTTAACTTTCGATGATTTCCGGACCTACGATTCGCGAAGCAAAGCAAACCACTTTGTTCCTGGGCTGCAAGGCTCGTTTTCAGAAGCAGCCGCATTTTCGGATCACTCCCAATCCACTTCCCTGTGGAGGCCGCTTCCTGGATCACACCACACAGCCCAGCCGTGGAGCAGCCTGTGCTCCATCCCTGATCTGAGCAATGGAGCTCCAGAGATTGTCAAAAGATAAACTGGGGAAGAGGAGGGTGTAGGACTACATTGGGTGGGAAGCAGTGCTGGGTTTCCAATTTTTTTCCTACCAGTTCTATCATGAAAGTGCGCTTCGCTTTGCGCGCGCGCAGACTTGAAAACCGCAGGACTCGAACACCGCTCTGTGTCAGCGCTAGTGAGGTGAGCTGTTTTTTAGCTCAGCTGAGGCGTGACAAACTGCTCTGCCGCGCCTCAGCTGAGCTAACAAACTTTATTGCCACTTTAAATGTACCCAAATCGGCGTACTTTGAAATTTTGTTGCACACAGCTCTCTAAGGGTTACCACCTCTAGTATACACAACCTAAACATGACAAAATAAATAAATAAATAATGCATATCCCCACATACATTATATGACGGCTATAAAGGCCACAACTGGACTTTCTTGCTTTCTTTCCTTGAAAACTTTTGCTTCTCATCCCAGAAGCTTCTTCATTTCGCTGAACTTCATTTCCTTCTTTGGTTCAACCCCAAAGAATCTTCTGGGATGAGAAGTGAAAGGTTTTCAAGGGATTAAAAAAAAAAACCCTCCAAAAAGTCAAGTTGCGTTTTGGAAAAAGAACATCTCTGGAATAACCCTGACGTAGAGGACTGAGGCTCTCCAGTAAACATCACCAGAGTTGTAAGTCGAGGACTACCTGTAATTCATAAAGGATTCGTTGGCCTCACTCTACCTCACCCTGAATCATCATGCCCCACCCAGTCTGGGAACATGACTGTGTTCCCGGAGCAGAGGGCAAGCAAGTAAGCATGTTTTAGAAAGTCTCAAATAGGGAAAGATGAAAGGGAGAGAAGCAACGTGGCCGTCCTTTGTCCCCATCCCAAGGCACCTGCGGGAAAAAGTCCGAAAGGGGAAGGGGATTAGCTTTGTCCTTACATGAAGTTCTTCACTCTCTCAGCGACTCCTTGCAGCTCGCCGACCTGCTCCTCCCAGCCTAGGTCCAGGTGGCCTCTAAACCAGCCTCGCCCAATCTCCGAAGTCTCCACCTCAGAGCCTCTCGGCCATCCTTGCCTCTGGCTCCTGCCACCCTCCGGGGCCATCGACTCCTGCCAGCTCTGCCCTGAGGACATGCCCAGATGTCCCTGCTCCCAAGATGAACCTGCATTCGGGGTCTCCATCCCAGGGATTGGTTGCCCTCCCCCCAATTGAATGGGGAGGGTGGCTTAGAGCAGTGGTCCTCAACTTTTATGGCTTCAGGAGAGAGGGGAACTGCTCCTCTGCTCACCGGAGTCAAGTTACATATGCCTGCACTGGCCAGGCACTCGTGCAAGTCGAGCTGCGCACATGCCAACCAGCCACTCATGTGGCCCACTTCCAAACAAACCACGGCCTGGTAGTGCACCACCACAGCCCGAGGATTGGGAACCCCTGACTTAGCAGGTTGGGACAAAGCCATCTGAATGCATTTATGGTTTCATTTTGGCTGTAATTATCGTGAGAGACACTCGACACTGAGGTGGGCAGTATATACATTTAATAAATAATGTAAAACTAGCTCGATACCCATGCTTCGCTACAAAACTATGTGGTCAGGCTTAGTTTTTTGGGAGGAAAATAAGGGGGGGGGGATCCTGCCTCTGCTTACCAGCATCCATCGGTATTCATCTGGCTTAGAGTCCTGTCAGTGTCTGAGTGTTGAGGGATGTTTGGAAACTGAAACAGTATTTGCTGTGTGAGCAAAGAGACAGCAAGGAGCCTGGGCGTGGCTTAGCTCAACTGTTCTGTACTAAAGCTGCTTGGTGCTGTGAAACTAAAACTGAAACTCCTCTGCTTGTGTTTTGCATTTGGAAGCAATTTCTTTTCCAGTGGGGAGGGGAAATAGAACTCCTTAGCATCAGAGCATGTTAATTGCTATAGAAGAAATACTAATGAAATATTCTATGCTTCGATGATCATTTCGAAAAATCCTTTTTTAGTGAGCCCCTAGAAGCCAAGAGGAACATACATGCCAAATTACAAGTTTGTAGGCTTGATGGCTCTGGAGATTTTGTGATGATGCATGGGTGCTCTTTCACTTTTATATATATAGATTTAAAGATTTAATAGATTAGGATACAGCTGCATGACTCGTCTTGGGACCAACAGATCAGGATTTATATTTTACAAGGAAGCCTTCCAAGATGTCAGAGGAGAGAAAACGACAGGCAAAGGAACACTTGTGGGATCTGAGTGGGGAAATCCCATACTCATGTTGGCTCGACCAGTGGAAAATATTCAGGGACCACTGGACCCAAATCTAGGCTCTCTTCTCCACAGGTAGCCACAGCAGCCGAAGACAAGGGACTCCCCCTCAACCACAGCATCTGATCAGAGAAACCACGTCAAAAATAGCTCAGCCCAAGGCAAGGGGCTGTGGGCTAGCAAGGAATGGCAGAAATTCACCCTTAAGCCAGAAAGCGAATGTGGTCAACTCCTGACCACGGACGTGAACTCTGAGAGGTTTCAGTTTCTCCCATGAAATTTAAAGGATTGAACGAAGACAATGGGGGAGGAGGTCCTCGGGGGGGGAGGGGAGAATCTTCAGCTAGAGTAGAGGGAGACTCCCGAAGCCTTTCTCTGCCTCTTCCCACGTGAATGTGGTCGTCTGGCAAGATTCTTGTCAAAAGGCAAGCAGCAATCAACAAGCAGCTTGGACCGTCTCATGGCGTCATTCTGTTTTTTTTGCGCCCAACTTAAACCCGGATAACGATGCCTTTTACTAGCTTGATCCTGGGAACGCAGATTCAATCCTTCCTCCGTCCTCACCTGCTCTGCCCTGACTAAAAAGGACCAGGGATGGGGTAGGGAGGTAAATACACTCTGGGCATAATGTGAAAGTAAGTCCACTCTCTTTGCTTTGGACTGCCCATCAACATTAAAGTTTCCAAGGTAACTGAATCGCTTGTTGTGTGTCTTGAGGGTTAGGGACATCATTCCCCAACCTTTCTGGCTTGGTCGCCCAGTGGGGAAGAGGGGGGATAGTTCCTTGTGAGTTAAAGGTGTGGGCACACAGCTACATTTGAGCCAGTGGTCAACACTCACAACTGCTGCTCAAGCAAAGGGAGTTTCGGGCGCTAGCGCTTGGGCAAGGGGGAGCTTGGCATGTGAGATCAAGTGGTGGCTGCCGCTTGCGTGAAAAAGCTTCATATGTGTGCATACGCTTGCCTGCCGCCTGTGCGGCCCAGTTCTAAACAGACTGTATCCCAGCAGTGGACCGTGGCCCGAGGGTTGGGAGACCCCTTGGTCAGGGAGATGGCCACACCTCTGGAGACGAGTTCTAAACATCATGATGGGCATCCCAGGAGGAACCGCCAGGAAAAGGAGGTGAGACACAGAGCACCCAAAACATTTTAGCCTGCGCAGGGAGGCCTCGACTTATGAGTACAATTGGGACCAGAATTTCAGCCACTAAGCAAAATGACTGAATCAATCACACCTGGTTTTAAGAACTTTTGGGCCATAATTGTCAAACAAATCACTGAAGTTGTTAAGCAGGCCATGCGGTTATTAAGCAAATCTGGCTCCCCCTGTTTCCTGCTCAGAAGCCATCTGGCAAGGCCGCAAATAGGCAATTCTGCAATAATCCCCCACTCCCACCCGGGATGCTACAACCATTGCAAATACATGCTTGAATATTGATCACACGATCGAGAGGATGCTGTAATGGTCGTAAATGAAAGAACTGTTCATAAGTCACTTTTTTTTCCTTGAATGGTCACTAAATGGATAATTGTTAAGTCGAGGACTCCCTATATCCAGAGGAGACTAGTGCAACCCCAGCTTGCTGCCAAGAATTCACACAAAACGGGAAAAAGCTGGCAACGGACTACAGAGACAGACAGACACACCAATGATGGGGACACAACCAGGCCAAAGGATTCTCTCCTCCCGAGTCTTTGGTCTAGATAGAAGATGGTCGGGGAGATGTGGGGTTAGGAGGGGGAGAGAACTCCTTGAGGGGTGGGAAATGGCCTACAAAGCAGCAGAAAGAACGACTGCCCCCTGCATTAAGCCCCAGAGACCACTCTCCACAGCAGACAACCTGGAAGGAAGAAGTTCAACGGTGACAACCTAGGAGGAAAATCTGCCATCTGGAAAGAGGAAAACTGCAGCTGGCCTCAAAGCATCAATAATCAGATCCCCATGGCACCCCCAAATTGGGGGTGTGTGAGGAGATGCAGCCCTGCCCCATGCCCAGCAGCTGGAGTGGAATACAGGTAGTTCTCGACGTACGACCACAATGGAGCCTGGGGGGGGTTGCATCCCATTTTATGACCATTCTTGCCACCGTTGTTCAGTGAACCCCTGCAGGAGTTCAAGTAGCAATAAAGGTTCCCCTCGCACATCCGTGATAGTCGTGTCGGTTGTGCTCATCTCCGTTACAAAGCCGAAGAGCCAGCGCTGCCCGAAGATGTCTCCGTGGTCATGTGACTAAATGCCGAAGGCGCACAGAGCGCTGTTCCCTTCCCACCAAAGGAGTCCCTATTTTCCTGCTTGCATTTTTACGTGCTTTCGAACTGCTAGTTGGTAGAAGCTGGGACAAGGTAATGGGAGCTCACTCCATTACACGGCTAGGGATTCAAACTGTTGAACTGCTGACCTTTCTGATCGACAAGCTCAGTGGCTAAAACCGCGTCCCTTTTAGCATCGAAGAGTACTTAGCAATAGCACTTAGATTTATGTACCGCTTTATAGTGCTTTACAGCCCTCTCTAAGTGGTTTACAGAGCCAGCCTCTTGCCCCCAACAATCTGGGTCCTTATTTGACCCACTTCGGAAGGATGGAAGGCTGAGTCAACCTTGAGCCTGGTGAGATTCGAACTGCCAAACTCCTGGAAGCCAGTGATCAGCAGAAGTAGCCTGGAGTACTGTGGCATTGTAGGTGGGAACATGATTCTTAAGTGACTCTGGCATCTGGCTGGTCAGAAGATCACAAAAGAGGGACCACACGATCCCCAGCCAGGACGCTGCAACCCGTTATAAATAGGACCCTTAGCCAAGCGTCTGAATTGCGATCCCATCTCCCCAGGGAGGCTGCAACTGTCATTCGGTGTGGAAAAACTAGTCGCAAGTCATGTGTTTCAAGGTTGTCAAAACTTCGGTCACAAAAACGAATGGTCGTAAGTCGAGGACTGCCTGCATTCAGGAGCGTGCCCGCCTGCCTAAAGGGAGGTTTTTTCGGAGTTCGAATGATAGCCAATGGGTCTCAGTTTTAGCAATCCTGGGAACCCTCTAGCGGTTCGAGCCCGGCGACAGGGGGTAGTGAAATGAAAGGCAGGCAGGATTTGAGCTGTCCTCGGTGTTCTTGCATCTCCGGACATGAAAAACAATCATGATTCCGTCCAGCGAGATACTCACCCATGGTCGGTGGGACATGAAGCTCGCCTTTGTCCGAGAGGTCCGGGCCCTCCATGGTCCTCTCCAGATCTCGCTTCCCTTGAGATCTGAAGGATGTCTGGGCAACTTCGTCATCTGTTCAACCAAAGAGAAGGCGACACTCATCGTTTGGTTTGGAATCGTCCAACTCATCCTGCCGAGCACCCGTATCCTTGCATGCATCCCACCAAGAATCAAGCAAGGCTCTTTGCAGTGGCCTCCCTTAGCAGGAATAGGATTTTCTAACCACCAAACAACCACAACGGAACGACCGCAAGTGAACTCATTTTCCCTTGCTAAGTGAGACACCTTTTCAGGTAGTTCGCTCTCCTTTTACGACCTTCCGTGCCACACTTGTTAAGTGAATAACTGTAGTTGTTGCAGTCAGTTGCTTGCTTAAGGAGGGCTCCCTGCCTGTGCGCACCCTCCTGGCCCTGCCACAGCCAGCCAGGGAGTCGTGAATGGAGAAGAAGAGGGGCAGGAGGAGTGTCACCCAAAGAAGAAATAAAAGGAAGAGCCAAAAGCTGCAAGAGAGCTGGCTTGGCGCAGCCACAGCTTTGAGAGAGAGACAGTCAGACAGACAGAGATAGAGGGGAGAGAGAGGGAGAGAAATAGAAACACACAGAGTGATACACAGAAAGAGGGGGAGGGGGGAAGATAGGGAGTGGGAGAGAGAGACATACAGAGAGAAGGGGAGACAGGTAGAGACGGGGGAGAGAGGGACAGATAGATACGATACAGAGATACAAAAAGAAAGAGGGGGAGAGAGATAGAGAGGGGGGAAGATAGGGAGCGGGGCAGAGAGAAGGGGAGAGAGAAGAGCGGGAGGGGGGAGATACAGAAAGAGGGGAAGATAGCGAGAGGGGAGGAGAGAATACAGAGAGGGGGAAGATAGTGAGAGGAGAGAGAATGGGGGAAAGAGATACGAAGAGAGAGATATAGAGGGAGGGAGAGAGACAGATACAGAGAGGGAGATACAGAAAGAGGAGAGAGAGATAGAGAGGGAGGAAGATAGGCAGAGGGGAAGAGAGAAGAGGAGAGAGATACAGAAAGGGGGGAGAAAGATACAAAGAGACATGAGTAGGCATGGCTAGGGAGGGGTCATGTGATTGGGAGGGAGGGAGTGACATCAAGTTGGCCATGCCTACCCAGGTTTTGTGGCTGTAAAGCGAATTGGGCTTCCCTGGGAGACCCTGGCAGCTGTGGTAAATGTGAAGCCATTGTTAAGCGGCCAAATTTTGATCACGTGACCATGGGGGAGGCTCCAATGGTTGTAAGCCTGAAAACGGTCGGAAGTCCCCTTGTAACTTTGAATGGCCGTTAAACCAATGGCTATAACTCAAGGACTGCCTTTCTTCAACTATTTCAATATATTTGGTATTCAATGTTTTTCTGACATTGTGAAAATTGGGATGCCGTTGTAACTTCGAACAGACATTAAAGTGAATGGTTGTAAGAGAAATACTACCTCTTACATACTACCGTAAGTCCTCAACTTACGTCTACAACTGAACTCAAAAATTTATGTTGCTAAGTGAAACAGTGGTTGAGTGAGTTTTGCCCCATTTTACGACTTTTCTGGCCACTGCTGTTAAAGTGAATAGTGGCATTTGTTAAATTAGTCACACAGTCGTTAAGTGAATCTGGCTTCCCCATGGACTTTGCTTGTCAGAATGTCGCAAACGGGGATGTACTGCGACTGTCATCAATATGAACCAGTTACCGTCTGAATTTTGATCCCTGGACCACGGAGGGGAGCTGCAATGGTCGTTAAGGGTGAAAAACAAGCATAAGTCACTTTTTTCACTGCCGCTGTAACTTCAAATGGTCACTAAACAAACAGTTGTAAATCGAGGACGAGCTGCATTGTAATATATTTTGTGTTCAACGTTTTTCTAAAACGGAAAGCATGTTTTCTTTCTTATAAGGTAATGATAAAGGTTCCTCTCGCACATACGTGCTAGTCGTTTCTGGCTCCAGGGGACGGTGCTCATCGCCATTACAAAGCCGAAGAGCCAGCGCTGTCCGAAGACGTCTCCGTGGCCATGTGGCTGGCATGACAAAACGCCAAAGGCGCACGGAACGCTGTTCCCTTCCCACCAAAGGGGTCCCTATTTTCTACTTGCATTTTTTACATGCTTTCGAACTGCTAGGTTGGCAGAAGCTGGGACAAGGAACAGGAGCTCACTCCGTTATGTGGCACTAGGGATTCGAACTGCCAAATTGCCGACCTTTCTGATCGACAAGCTCAGCGTCTTAGCCACTGAGCCACTGCGTCCCTTTTTTATAAAAGGGACTTTTTATTATTTTATTATCCCTTCTTTCTTATACCATTTCCTTCATTCCCACGCATCCAGAATTCCCATGTATCGCAACATCTTGATCAGCGAGGGAACCCGAAAGAAAGATTTTATTCGGCATTCGGCGAGATTCTTGTTGGCACAAAGCCCCTTTTTTGGGCCTGCAGACCCCCCCCCCAAATACCCCAACTTTCCCAATGCGGTTAGCTGCCACTTACCGACGCTGGATGCCTGTGGGACTTTCCGTCCTTCTCCCTGTTCCCCTTCTCGGCTGTGACCCCCTTCTTCCGCTGGGGAAGAGAGGCAGGGTCGAAAAACCAGGATATCTGTGTTGGATGACGTAACAGAGAGGTTGTGATGATGAGCTGGGACAAGGCACGAAGGGCACCCAGCCAGCTGAGTCAAACTTCTCTTTAATGCTCCAACTCCCCCCTCCAACGCTCCCATGTTGTGCAAATCCAGTGGTGGGATTCGACCGGTTTGCACGAGCTAGTAGTTCTGGTGAACATTTAGCCCCACCCACCCACCCCTATTCTTTGCTGTGCTTTATTTCCTGGTTGTTTAGCACACCTGATTCGCGCAGCACAGCCTCTGCTGTTTTATTCACTGGGGCTGCAGTACCAGGTAAGTATTAGAGTTAAAAACTGGCTTTTTTAAACCCTGATCATGCGTGCTCACCAAACCAATTGTTATACTGCACCACTGTGCACAATCCCACTCTCTCTCTCTCTCTCTCTCATACACACACACACACACATACACCAGCCTCTGGCTACACGCAGTCCAGTAAACACTGCTAGCACAACAGCTTCAAAACAAGAAGCACAGCAAGGCACAGGAACAAAGAAACGAACCCACAAAGAAGGAAGAAGCAAGCAGTTCTCCAAATGCCAGATGTCGGCAACGGCGCACACACAACTCCACAAATTCCACGTTTGTTCCTGACAAATGCCCTGCCCTGCAGCACCTCCTTAAGTCTCAGTCCCCAGGGGCGTCTTGTGAAGAGGGGGGGGGGAGGGGGTACTCTCCTCCTGAGTCGTTGGGTTGGCCTGCACTCAGGGCTGGGATTCCACCCGTTCGAACCCATTCATGCTGCAGAGGGGATTACTGCTTGTCAGCTGTGTTACTCCTCAGTAGTAACCTAGCAGGTAAGTGTCATTAGAAAGCTATTCCTGTGAGTGCGGGCATAAAGCACGCGATCACCGAACCGGTTATTACACCAGCAGCCTCCCAACCCTGCCTACGCTGCTCCTGTCTCCTCTCCACCTTCCGTGCTCAGGAATCACGAAGCGACGATCCCTGTTCATCGCTTGAGCTCCGTTGCGCCTCGTTTTCACTGCCTGCCCTCTCTTGGTCATCCTGCCTGTTCCTCCCTGCTGGCAAGCCATCCCAAGCCAGAGGGGCTCGGGGCTGCCTTGCCCTGCTCTTTCCTGCATTCCTCCAAAGCCAACGAGGCCGTCCCCTCAACCTCTCTCGGCTGCAACTCCTGCTCCTCCTCCTCCTCCATGGATTCGGGCTCTGACAGGGGCATAACAGAGGCTTTCACTGGAGAATCGGGCCCTGGCAAGACTTCATGACTTCACTCGATTGTACAACTCACCGCGGTTATTCTTTTACGGGTAGTCCTCAACTTATGACCACAGTCCAGGCCAAAACCTGTGTCTAAGCATATGAAGTGAGCTTGGCCCCATTTTACGAATGTCCTTGCCACAGTTGTTAAATGACTCAAAAGCACTAATTTAAGTTAGTTGTGCAGTTGTTGAGAGAATCTGGCTTCCCCATTCCCCATTGTTGGTCATAAAAGGGGACTGCGTGACACCTGGGACACTGCAACCGTCGTAAAATTGAGTCAGTTGCTAAGCATCCCAATTTTGATCACTTGATGGCGGGGATGCGATGACGGTTGGGTGAAAAATTGTCATTTGTCCCTTTTTCCGGTGCTGTTGTAACTTTGAACGATCACTAAATGAAGGGTTATAAGTTGAGAACTGCCTGTAGATGCCGGTTTGGGGCAAAAGCCTTGTAAATTTTGGTCCCAGGATTGCAGGTCAGGTGCCAAGAGCCAAAAATGCAATCACGCATACGATTCTATGTGTGACTAACCATTAAAACCGGGTTGTTTGCATCCTTTGCCAAGTCTGCCGTCATTTCGCAGTTGCTACGCAACTGGTTGTACATCAAGGACTACCTGTACTTAACAATCCCGTCTCCTGTTTTGCACCCTGTGAGCTGGGTTGGGCAGAGAGGCTGGCCAAGGAATTCTGGGAGTTGAAGTCCACTAAGCTGCCAGATTTGGAGACCCGATTCTATCCCCTTCTTCCTTACCTGGGCTGGGTTCCGAAGGTATCACTCTGTCTGTCGTTGTTGCCTCCTCTTCCTCAGCGCAGGGACGTTCTCCTTGTTCGATCCGGGACAGAAGATCCGGTTTAGCGATGGCATAGTCTGTTGGAAAAAAGACCACACCCTTCGCAAGATAAGCTTGATTGGAATGAAAAATCTAAGTTGAGTTTCCTGTTTCCTGTAACAGTGAAAAATAGTTCAGCAGTAAAGCGCATGGTGATGGTGCACTTCGTTTTCTCTGGTCACAAAAAGGAATCACGTGACCATCGGTCCAAATTTGGATCATGCAACCACAGAGACCCTGCAATGGTTGTTAAGTGTGAAACAGGTTCCTAAGTTCTTTTTTTTCAGGGATGTTGTAACTTTGAATGATCACTCAATGAATTATGGTTAAGTTAAGGACTAGCTGTAAAATAAAAACCTATCCCTACAAGAAAATCCAATAGGAACCGAGAAGGGGTTCAGGCACACAAAGGAGGAATCATCCTGTCCCGTCGCTTCCTATCGTCTTACAAATCCCTCTGCTGAGATGCTGAAAATTACAATTTCCAAATTGTATTCAATTTCCAAATTGTATTCAATTTCCAAATTGTATTCAATTGCAAAAACGCCGAGATATTAAAATAATTTCTGATGGGCAACCCCACCCTGTTTGTCAAACTTCACATTAAGCTCCATTTCCTCCCAACAGATCCTCCTGATTTATGACTTTCTCGACAAGTTTGAAAGTTTGAAGAGCTGTCCAAACTACCCTATTTAACCCTTGATTTAAATGAGAACAACCCAGGATAGAGCTTCAAAATGAAACCAAAAGCAAACAGGAGAACTGGACAAATCGGATTGGAAATCACGGCAATGTTCTCCAGATGTTCTCCTGAGGGACTTCTAGGGACCAGTCTGGAAGGAGGCCGTCATCTGGACCAGGGGGCTCTTCAACCTTGTGGACCTTAACTCCTAGAATTCCATGAGTTGAAGTCTGCAAGTCTTAAAATTGCTAAGGTTGGAGATTTCTGATCTAGACAATTCCTCAATCAAAGAAGCCAAGATTCATGTTCACAACCCATGAGGAGCAAAAGCTGACTTTTTTTTTTACCCAAGGAGACCAGTGACTCGTAGTTACTCTTCATCACGTTCTTGTAGAGTTCCTTCTGCCATTCCTCCAGGTTGCCCCACTCCTGCTCTGAGAAGTAGACGGCGTTGTCTTCAAAAGTCATGGGCACCTGAAAGCACATTGGTTAATGGGGTTTGGATCTTCTAGAAGGAGCTATTGGTGCTCAGATGGACGACCCCGGGCTCCAAAAATTGGCATTGTGTGGAGGGATGGGTGGTCCATATCTCCTCCACCTCAACTAAAAGGATGGAAGTACACCTAACAGGGGTCTTCAACCTTAAAGAGCCATTTGGACCCGTTTCCCACGGAAAACACCGGGAGCCACAAAACCTGGGTGGGCGTGGCCAACTCAATGTCACTCCCACCCAGTCACATGACCCCCACCCACCATGCCTACACAGGTTTTGTGGCTCCCGGTGTTTTCCGTGGGAAATGTGCGTGTGTCAGGATTCTGGCACTTAATCTCAATTAAATCATGAGTCTCGAGCAAAACTTCCAAAGGATTTATTGGGAGTTAACATGTCTCCCTGGGTGACATGTGCCTGGGTGTAGCCAACTCTGAGACACCTAATTCATTGTCCCACTTGACCCTGATTTCCGCCCCCCACATCCATCTGGGTGTGTCAAATGTTTTATTCTCCAATGGGACACATCCATAGCCAAGAGTCATCAATCATGTTCTCAAGTTAGAATTTTGCACAGCAGAAACTTTGGTCACTTAATTACTATCTTTGAAAAATTTATGGAATGCCCTTTCGATTTGCAAGCTGCCACACTGCTCCCCCCTTTCTGTTAGCAACTCTAAAAAGACCAGAGAAGTATTTTATGAGTAGACAGCGTGTGTGTGTGTGTGTGTGTGTCTTTCCCTCCCTCTCTCTCTCCTGCCTTCTCATTTAGTTTTTTTGTGTTTTACCTTCTCAGGCCAGACGAGGAGTGACTGGGAGGAGAGGGTGAGGGGTGGGACCAGCCAGTGGTGGGATCACCCAACAGAGAGCCAGAATAGAAGGCCAAAAGAGCCGCATACAGCTCTAGAGCCACAGGTTGCTGATACCCGGACCTTGGAGAACGTCTCGTCAGATGGAGGAATCTCGTATCCCTTGAAGGCACAAGTTCCTCAGATATTCAGGTGCCACTAAGTCTACTTTATCAGTGACTTTCACAAGCTCCTGGAATATTTTGGATGGAGCAGACCTCAACTCAAGATCAATGATGGGATGAGATTGAATGCCAAATGAGCCAACATCTCAAATACACAACTTGTCGGATTGAATACAGCTTGTCAGGATTGGACAAAAGCCACTGTAAACAGAGGGGCTGCCATTTTGCTCCTCTCTGTGCCCTTTCGAATGACCCTTAAAAGCTCCACAACTGGAAATGTCAGTTAGAACATGGCTGCTGGGACATGTCACATGTAAAAAGCTTAACACGTATTTGGAGTTTGGGAGTCATACAATGGGCAAGTTTGGCCTATTACAACCAATGCTCTCATTGACACCTTGGCATTTTGGGTTTAAGCCAACCAACTGTGGCTTATTCCAGCAATCATCATCTTCTTTTAACGACCCCATAATCCCTTGCGGGGTGGAATCTGGACAACTGAATGGAGCTCACAGAGTGTTTACTGGCCAGATGCCCTTCCTGTTACCAGTGCGGAGTTTTGTTCAGCAAATATTATTCTCATTGTACCCAGAGAGAGAAATATCTCCCTCTACCTAGGATCAAACTCCTGATTATGAGGTGAGAGCTCCACCTCTAGCCTACCTTATTCCAATAACCTAGGCTTAAAGTAAGCCTAGCTTAGCATGACCTATATATACAGCAGCCCAGGCTGATATGAAGGAGGGGGGCTGGGCTTGTTTTGTCACGGAAATCTGAAAACGGAAAGAGGCCATTTTGTTTTGGGGTCCAAATGGCCCCCCACGATTAAGGCTTTGTTAAATTCTGCTGGAGGCAGTTGGGTATCTTAAAAAAACCTGGCTCCCAAGTCAGATTTAACTAACCTCTGGCAAGGCAAGTACTAAATATAAAATGGGAGTAACCCTCACACTCACTTCACTTATGATGTCATCTAGTTGGGTCATGAGACATCGGCAAGAAAACCAACAAGCTCAGGGAGCACCAAGGGCCTCAAAGTCACTGACTTCCTCCTCCCCCCTCTTCTATCCAAACCCCTCTCCCTCCTAGCACTGATGACATTCCCTAGTTGGGTCATGAAACATCCACAAGAAAACCCTCAAGCTCAGGGAGCATCAAGGATCTCCTGCTCCCAATCTCAATTCCTTTAAAAAGGTAAAGGTTCCCCTCGTACATCCATGCTATTCGTTTCCGGCTCTAGGGGATGGGGCTGATCTCCGTTACAAGGCCGAAGAGCCAATGCTGACCAAAAACATCTCCATGGTCATGTGGCTGGCAGGACTAAACGCCGAAGGCACGGAGGAACGCTGTTATCCTCCCACCAAAGAGGTCCCTATTTTCCTACTTGCGTTTTTTATGCACTTTTTAACTCTTGGGTTGGTAGAAGCTGGGACAAGGAACGGAAGCTCACTGTTACATGGTGCTGGGGATTCGAACCGCCAAACTGCCGACCTTCCTGATCAACAAGCTCAGCGTCTTAGCCACTGGGCCGCCACGTCCCTTTTCAATTCCTCTAACACCCCTCCAAATTAAGAAGTTCTCCCATCGTTGCAAACCCTCCCCGCCAGGAAAACCAAGCAATTCTCCTCCCAATCCTCCCACCTTTGGCGTCTCCCCCTTGGATCCTGGGGGAAGCCTGAGGATCCAGAAGTTCTGGTTCTTCAAGAGGTTCTCCATGTTCTCCAGCCTCCTCTGGAGCAGCCCATATTCCTGGATGAGGGTGCCCAGCGCTGTCAGCTTGCATTCCATCTGGTTGCCGAAGTCCACCACGGCGTTCTCGCAGTCCACGTATTTCTTCTCATTGGTCATCACACGGCGCTCCAGGTTGAGCAGCCGGCTGGCGTGCGCATCGACTTTCCTTTCGACCGCTTGGATGGCGGCCACGACGGTCCAGAGCGAAAGCTCGGCCATGTTTTGCTTGACTTCCCGGTCAAAAGTCTGTTCAGGGAGAAGAGGGGCCGGAGGGCGGGATTCCATCACGCAATCCGGGGGTTTTTCTTTTCTCAGGAGAGAAAAGGCCGCTGAAGGGGTATCAAAAGGAGAGAACATCGGTCACTGTGGCTGGGCTTGGTGGTTATTTTTTTCCCCCCATAGGCGTTTCATGACCCAACTAGGGAATGTCATCAGGTCTAAGAGGGAGTGGAGTTTGTTCATTTAAAAAAAAATAAAATAAGAACAAACTCCACTGCTTCTTAACACTGATGATGTTTCCTAGTTGGGTCATGAAACATCTGCAAGAAAACCACCAAGCTCAAGGAGCACCAAAGACCCTCACAATCCTCCTCCACCTCTATGCAACCCCCCCTCCCTTGTAGTGCTCTCTACCCTCCTCCTCTCCACCCTCCCCCTCCTCCAAATCCCCTCCCTTGCAGTCCATGCCACCCTCCTCCTCCTTCTCTACCCTCCTCCTCCTCTCCACAAACCCCCTCCCTAGTAGTCCTCACTGCTCACCTCCTGTTATAAAAAAACCCTCCCTTGTAATCCTCTCTACCCTCCTTCTCCTCCTCTACCCTCCCCCTCTTCACAAACCCCCTCCCTTGTAGTCCTCTACCTTCCTCCTATCCACCCTCCTCCTCCTCCAAACCTTGTATTCCCTTGTAGTCCTCTTCACTCTCCTCCTCCTCCTCACAACCCCCTCCCTTCAAGTCCTCACCACCCACCTCTTCTCCACAACCCCCCTCCCTTCTAGCATTGATGATGCTCCCTAGTTGGGTCATGAAACACCTGCAAGAAAACCACCCAGCTCAGAGTGGACCAAGGACTCTACAGTCCGTCTTCTTCTTCCTCCTCCTCCTCCTCCACTCCGCAAATTCCACTCTCTTTGACCACTGATGATGTCACCTAGCTGGATCATGAAAGGTCTGAAAGAAAATCACCAAGCCCAGAGAAGAGCAAGGACCCCAAAATTAAGTAGAATCAATTATTTTGACTTGCTTTGGCTTGGACCTCTGAGATCCCTTCCAACTGCTATTCTCTTATTCTGTAAGGGTCTCCTGCTTGAGGAGGGGGTTAGGCTACAAGACCTCCAAGATCCCTCCAAACTCTATTAATGATTTTGTAAAGGTCTCTTGTTGAGCAAGGGGCTGGACTAGAAGACCTCCGAGGTCCCTTCCACCTCTATTCTGATTGATTCATTCTTCCCAGAGACGTGTACTTTTAATATATACTACCGTATAAAAACCAAGTGGAAAAAACAACCAGCCCGATACTAAGGCCTTATTTGCAAACTGGAAGGTACAAAATAATATTGCATAACTGTAAGCAAATTATAAGGTTTATTAGAGTGCCAAGGGGAAAAATTTAAATGTATGCAGATTTTCTTTGCTCTTTTTAAAGTCCTTTAGGGCAGGGGTCTCCAACCTTGGCAACTTTAAGACTTGTGGACTTCAACTCCCAGTGTCCCTCAGCCAGCTGGGAGTTGAAGTCCAGAAGTCTTGAAGTTGCCAAGGTTGGAGACCCCTGCTTTAGGGGGTCACATTTCGGTTATTTTCATCACCAATAACATCCAAAGTATATAGGATAGACGGATGATAGACAGGCAGTGACTGAAAGATAGATGGATGGATGGATGGGAGGGAGAGACTGGTAGATATATATGGAGATAGAGATAGATAGATAGATAGATAGATAGATAGATAGATAGATAGATAGATAGGGAGGGGCCAGTTGATGGTTGGAACAACCGGTTCACTACAATCTGTCCGAGGGATGAAAGTGCCACAATTTCATGGGAATTAACCTGAATTTCTTAATTTCCTAATTTCCCCCCGGAACAGAAACACAAAAGATAAAATTTTTGTTGTGATGTACAATATCACACACACACATGAGATAATTTGAACTCCGTGCCACAGAACAAACCTACAAAGGCATGAAGCGAAATATGGTTTGTTTAGTAACCATTCCAAGCTACCATGGCCATGAAAAAAGGTGACATATTGCCCCATTATGACCTTTGCAGCGCTCCAAAGTTGGATGTGGGGCAACTGCTTCGCATTTACGACGGTCACAGCTTTCCGGGGTCCCCTGATCCCCTTTTGTGACCAGATTCATTTTACAACCAGGTGACGAACTCATCGACGGTGGCAAGTCGCTGACTGATGGCAGCAACACGAGTCGTCCAATGGGGTCAGGCTCACTTAATGACGGAAATTGGGAGCATCCCTTGTGGTTTTCATGTCAAGAGCCTCGAGAGACACTTCCTAAAATTCCATTTTTTATTATTCCTATATAAGTAGTCTTCGACTTACAACGGTTTGTTTCGTGACTGTTTGAAGTTAGAACAGTAGTGGGAAAAAAGGGGACTTTCACACTGACGACCATTGCAGCCTTGTCATGGCCACGTGGTCAAAATTCACACGTGTGGCAACCGAGTCTTATTTATGACTGCGGCACTGTCTTGGGAAAGGAGTTTTTTGCTAACTTAACAACTGTAGTGGTTCACTGAACGACGGGGGCAAAGGTGACGAAAATGGGGGCGAAGCTTGCTTCCCGTCTCGTTTCGTGACAGTGCAGCTCTGTCATGGTTGTAAGTCGAGGACTCTCTCAGCTCCTACTTTTAAGCGAAGTTTAAAGACCATTGGGGAAGAAAAACTAAAGTTTAGAAGGAAAAACACCTGTTTTGCGTTGGTTTTTTGGTTGTTTTACCTCAAATAATTTACGGGCGACAAAAAAAAACCTCCAAATTGTGTTAACCGTTGTCACTGTCCCATGCCACAACTACGTTCTTTTACACAATCGGTTTGCCACAAAGGAAGAGCTGAGACATCCATCGTCTCTTGGTTTGTCTTGGTTTGAGGGCACCTATTGGACTGGCTTGACCCGGGTCCTCGAAGAGTGAAGTTGACGTGGTCGCTGTAAGAATGAAGAAGCAGGGGGGTGAGCACGTGTCTAATATTCCTCCTATTTGCCTGACAACCCTGTGAGGTGGGCTGGGATGAGAGGGAGGGACCGGCTCAGTCGCCCAGCTGGTTTTCAGGCCTAAGGCGGGACTAGAACTCATTATCACCTGGTGATTGGCCCAAAGTCACCCAGCTGGCTTTCATGGTTAGGGCGGGACTAGAATTCGCAGTCTCCTGGTGATTGGCCCAAAGTCACCCAGCTGGCTTTCGTGCCTGAGGCAGGAGTAGAATTCATCGTCTCCTGGTGATTGGCTCAGTCAGCCAGTCGGCTTTCATGCCTAAGGCGGGACTAGAACTCCCCGTCTCCCGGTGGTTGGCCCAAAGTCACCAGCCAGCTTTTATACTTAACAGGAGACTAGAACTCCCTGTCTCCTAATGACTTGGTGAAAATCACCTGGCTGGCTTTTCCACCTAAGGCACCACTAGAACTCACAGCCACCCCTTCTCCAGAAGAGCAGCCAGAATAGGGAGCTCAGCCTCAAAACCTCCCTTTGGCCCAGAACTACAACTCCCATCATCCGCAACCGGGGCAGGCCAAGCCTTGCTAGGCTCTTCAAGATTGACTCCCTCCCAGTTTTGGGGAGCCAGCAGCCTTCCTTTCCCCCCTCCAAGTCTAAGGGAAGGTCCCCCTGGGACAGAACTACAACTCCCATCTTCCCCCATGCGGGCAGGGTTTGCTAGGCCTAGGTCTTTAGGACCACCACCACCACCACTATCAACCACAATTGAGAGGGAGGTTCCCTCTGGGTCAGAACTACAAAATACATCATCCCCCAACAGGCCAAACTAGGCCTTGTTATCTCCACTTTTGGGGGGAGCCGAAAAGCACCCCCCTGCGTCAAGGGGACTAGAACTAGCGTACCCATCATCCCCCATTGGACCAGGCCTACCTAGACCTTTGGGACCCCCCAACTTGAGGAGCCCAGAACTACAACCCCCATCACTCCCAACAAGGGCAAACCAGACCTTGCTAGGCCTTCAGGACCCCCCCAACTTGAGAGCCCCAGGACTACAACTCCCATTATCCCCAACCAAGGCAAACCAAGCCTCGCTAGGCCTTCAGGACACCTCCCACCCAGAACACCAACTCCCATCATCCCCAACCAGGGCAAACCAGGCCTCACTAGGAGCCCCAAACTCGAGGGGCACAGAACTCCATCTCCCATCATCCCCAACCAAGGCAAACCAGGCCTCCCTAGGCCTTTGGGATGCCCCCCCCATCCAGAACACCATCTCCCATCATCCTGAACCAGGGCAAACCAAGCCTCACTAGGCCTTTAGGAGCCCCCAACTCGAAGGGCGCAGAACTCCATCTCCCATCATTCCCAACCAAGGCAAACCAGGCCTCGTTAGGCCTTCCAGACCCCCACCCACCCAGAACTACAACTCCCATCATCCCCCAACTAAGGCAAACCAGGCCTCGCTAGGCCTGTGGGACCACCCCCCATCCAGAACTCCATCTCCCATCATCCCCAACCAAGGCAAACCAGCCCTCGCTAGGCCTTCGGGACTCCCCCAGCCCCATTTCGGGGGGGGAGCCAGAAACCCCCCCAGACCGAGGGGGCGGGTCTCCCTGGGGGGTTAAAGGTCAGCCGAGGAGGCCCCTACCTCCCCGTAAGGACGACCCCCCCCACTCAAGCCCGGCCTTTGTTCCCCAGCGAGGAGAAGGGAGGGGGAGCCCAGCCCCTCCCTTCTCCCAAACAGGCTCCACCCCCTCAGTATCAACTCCGGGAGAGGCCGCTCTCGAGGGACGGAGGGGGGGAAGCGGCGGCGGCGGGAGGTGGGGGGGGTGTGGAATGAATCCCGCTTACCCACCGGAGACGTCGGGAGAGCGGCGAGGAGCGGGCAAGCGCGCATGCGCGGAGCCGCGGCCTTGCCAGGGAGGGCGGGGCGGGGAGGAGGCGGCCAGCGCGACCGGAGAGAGAGAAGAGAGAGGGAGGGAGAGAGAGGGGGGAGGGGGGGAGGGAGAGAGGGAGGGAGCGAGAGCGCATGCGCGACGAAAGTTCCCCCCCCCTTTCCCTTTGCGCGCGGCCGGCCGAGACAGCATCGCCCCCTGCGGCGGGAGGAGCAAGGTGCGAGGGCAGGCAGAGGGAAAGGGTCGCGCCTGCGCGGGGAAAGTCGGAAATCGGAACCCGGCAATCACATCGGAGTTCCGGAAACAAAACAAAACCGCAGGGAAAATTAAACACTTCCGGGGGCATGATTTGCGTCCCAGGCCTAGTTTCTGCCCCAGAACACCCCTCCCCCTGCCTAAGGCCCACCCCAAAGAACCCTCCTCTTGTTTAAGCCCCCTTGAAGCCCCTTCCCCTTCCTTAAAGGCATTGCTGAAGCTTCTCTTGACTAAAGGCCTCTCAGAAGCCCCCTCCCCACGCTTAAAGGCCCCCCTGCAACCCCTCCTCTCAACTAAAAGCCCCTCAGAAGCCCCTCCCCACCTAAAGTCCCTCCTGAAGCTCCCTATCCTTGCCTGAAGATCCCCCCCCCAGCAGATGAGGCTGGAAAGCCCCCTTGCATCGTTCCTAATAGATGCTCCTCAACTTATAGCCATCCATTTTGTGACAGTTCAAAATCACAACGGCACTGAACAAAAGTGACCTGGGACCAGTGTTGTAGCATCCCTGTGGGCACATGATCAAAATTCAGAACGCTTTGCATCTGTCTCAACTAATTCATGATTCAACTAATCTTAGAAGAGTAACTAAGGTGATTAAAGGCTCGGAGGCTAAAGCATACGAAGAACAGTCGCAGGATTTGAGTTTGCCCAGTCTGGAGGAAAGAAGGACTAAGTGGCGGGCGGAGGGCATGATAGTAGCCTTCCAGTCTTTGGGGGGACTGCCCAAAGAAGGGGGGGGGTCAACTTAATTTTCCAAAGCATCAGAAGGCAAGAAACAACAGATGGAAACTAATGACATTAAAAGAACCAACTTGGAATTAAGGAGAAACTTCCTAATTCTGGGAACAATTAACAGGTGGAACTGCTTGTAAGTTGTGGGTGTGCCAACGCTGGAGGTTTTTAAGAAGAGACTGGAAGCCAGTTGTCTGGAAACGGTATAATACTGTGATGGCGAGCCTATGGCACGTGTGACAGAAGTGCACGCAGAACCATCTCGTCTTTGTGTGCGCATGCATGCCAGAAACCAGAAGACCAGGTGACCAGTGCGCACACATATACAGAAACCGGAAGCTCAGCTCAAAGAGTTGCTCTTCCAGATTCCGGCGCTCACCAGCTGGGAATGCGTACACCGGGAAACTGCACTTTCCTTTCCAGCGCTCCCACACACGCACACACTCCCATTTTGGCACTCAGTGTTGAAAAGGTTCACCAACACTGGTATAGGATCTCTCGTTTGAGCAGGGGGTTGGACTAGAAGACCTCCAAGGTCCCTTCCAGCTCCGATTGATTGATTGACATGCAGGAACCGTGGTTTTCTGGGAACCACTGGGAACTGAGCAGCTCAGAGTTGAGATCAAAAGTAGCATGCAGCCAATAATGGACATAACATGCAATAAAAGCATCACTTTCTTAATCACTATTGAATGTCTTTAACTTTCAAGATCCTCTGAAGGGCAGGATCAGAGAAAAGCACTTGGTGAGTCCACCATCTTTCTGGAACAAAGAAACAGCTGGCTGGGGAATTCTGGGAGTTGAAGTCCATGTGTTTTAAGGTGGCCATCTTTGGAAAACATTGATTCAAAGGGAACGTTCCACGTGTCCACCTTGGTTACAAAATCCTCTCCTCCCTCCAGAGAAAGGATTTTTTTTAAAACATCTAATCCATGCACCAAAAACAAAATATAAGCAAGCCAGAAGCCTTCCATTGGCAACCCCCCCCAAAAAATAAGTCCTCAACTGTTTGTTTAGTGACCAAGGTTCCAATGGTACTGAAAAAAGTGAGTTATGACAGTTTCTCACTTACCATTGCAGCACCGCTGTGGTAATGTGATCAAAATTCAAACCGACTCATCTTTATTGCAGTATCCCTATGGTGATCTTGTGACAAGCAACGCCAGAAGTTGTGGGTGCTCCCAACGCTGGAGGTATTGAATATTTCCGTTTCTCAGGATGTCCAGCTTGAGCAGGGTTGGACTAGAAGACTTCCAAGGTCCCTTCCCACTGTTATTCTGTAAGGGTCTCCTGCTTGAACAGGGAGTCGGACTAGAAGACCTCCAAGGTCCCTTCCAACTCCTGTCATTCTGTGATTCTGTAAGGGTCTCCTGCTTAAGCAGGGGGCTGGACTAGAAGACCTCCTAGGTCACTTCCAGCTCTGTTATTCTACTAAAGTTAATGGGGAAGCCAGATTCCCTGAACAACTCTTAACAATTGTGGCAAGAGAGGTCGTATGATGGGGCAAAGCTATCATCCCCGCCCTCTGGAATATCCTGCCACCGGAGCTTCGTACCGGCACGGACCTGAGGGCCTTCAGGCGCGCGTTGAAGACCTGGCTCTTTGAGCAGGCCGGCCTGGGCTGAGAAAATGATTTTAAATTTGGTCTCCATTTTTAATTCTAAATTGGGTTTTAAGGGGGGGGGGGTTTCTTAGTCTTATTATGCAGCTGATTTAAATTTAATATTTTTTAACTTTTGTATTCTTTGTGGGGTTTTTAGATGAGCTGTTCACCGCCCTGAGTCCCTCGGGAGAAGGGCGGTATATAAATGGAATAAATAAATAAATAAATAATAAATAAATAAATCCCTATCTCCCTTAGCATCAGAACATTTGGGCTCACTTGTGATCATAAGCTAAGGACTACCCATATCATGCACAGAAAGAAGCTAAAATAAGGAAGGCTGGGCTATATCCTTTTCCATAGGCGTCGCTGAAGACTCTGGGATTCTAGGAGTAAACTGTTCAAGGGGCATCCCCACAGCCCATCATCCTTGCTACCAACGGCTCTGCCCTTCCCGCCAGTATTTTGGGGAAAGGTAACAGATAAAGGTTCTCCTCATACATCTGTGCTAGTCCTTTCTGGCTCTAGGGGGCGGTGCTCATCTCCATTACAAAGCCGAAGAGCCAGCGTTGTCTGAAGACGTCTCCTTGGTCATGTGGCCGGCATGACTATAAACACCGAAGGCGCACAGAACGCTGTTACCTTCCCACCAAAGGAGTCCCTATTTTTTTACTTGCATTTTTTTTTACATGCTTTCAAACTGCTAGGTTGGCAGAAGCTGGGACAAGGAACGGGAGCTCACTCCGTTACGCAGCGCTAGGAATTCGGACCGCCGGCCTTTCTAATCAACAAGCTTAGCGTCTTAGCCACTGAGCCACCATGCCCCCCCGAATAACCAAAGGAAAGAAAGCCAGAAGTTTAAGCAGATGCTTACCAAATAAATCAGGCTGCACATTTATTATCAAAAAGAACAGAAGGGGAGGAAGCAAAGGAAACCAGAAGCTTGGAGAAGATAGTTTGTGTTCATCAAGGTTATGGTGCTGGAAGAGATGAGGGTTAGTTGAGCCAGAAACCCGTTACTGGCTTGGAGGGAGGGACCCCGATTCAGTGCTCCAGTGGGCAGAGTGGTAGGTATCTCTGCAGGACGTCCTTTATCCTCTCCCTGATTAAGTCCTCTGTCCCCGAATACCGGGGCTGGCTTTTGGGGGAGAGGGGGCAGGAAACAGGGACGCCCCCTCACTCCCCCATGTGTGTCCGCAAGTGATACTTGAGTGACTGCTTGTAGCGGAAGCATTTGGCGCACTCCGTACATGGGTACGGCCGCTCACCCGTGTGTGCCCTCTGGTGCTCGAGCAGGTGATGCTTCTGGGTGAAATTCTTCCCGCACTCGGCACAATGGTATGGCCGCTCGCCCGTGTGGATACGCTGATGCTCAAGCAGATGGTGCTTGCGGATGAAACCTTTGCCGCACTCGCTGCAGGCGTGGGGCCGCTCACGGGTGTGCACTCGGTAGTGATTGGTCAGCTTCGACTTCTCGCTGAACGTCTTGTCGCACTGGCTACACTTGTATGGCCGTTCACCCGTGTGAGTCCGCTGGTGTCGCAGCAGGTGGGATGGCCGACTGAAGGCCTTCCCGCACTGAGGACAGATGAAGGAGAGCTCAGTTTTGCCGGTATGCACCCGCTGGTGCATGGCCAGTGAGATCTGCAGCCGGAAGCTCTTCCGGCACTCGCCGCACGAGTACGGGCGCTCGCCGACGTGTGTGATCTGGTGCTTACTCAAGCTCGACTTGTGACTGAAGCTGCTGTCACACTCGCTACACTTGTAGGGCTTGCCAGGTGGCGGGGGCGGTTGAGGCTGTTGCTTGAAGCTACGCTTGTTAGGGTATGTCTGTCCACGGCGGGGCGGAGGAGCTACCCCACGCCGTGCTGTGTGCAGCCGCTGGTGCAGGAGGTACTGCTGCTTGATGCGGAAGCTGAGGTCACATACGTGACACTCATAGGGCCCCTCTTTGAGATGGTTTCGCTGATGGATTATATAGTTGATCCGCAGCATGAAGCTCTTGCCACAATCCGGACAGATGTACGGCCGCTCGCGCGTCCGGTTTCGCTGCTGCAGCGTGACCGGCCGTGTTTCGACGCTATTGTCTCTCTCACAAAGCGGGGCACAGATCCCCACGGTGGGTCGGGTTGGCTTGGTCACCCTCTGTTCCTCCCGGAGAACTTCTACATTACAAGTCAGCGAGCAGGGTGGCTCGGCACGGGACGAAAACAACCCCCGGTTCTCCAAACTGACGGGGTCTTCCTCCTCCTCTTCTTCCTCCTCCTCTTCTTCCTCCTCTTCTTCCTCCTCCTCCTCTTCCTCTTCTTCTTCCTCCATTTTGATTACGATCCCGTCATCTTGCAAGAAAGACAGAAAAGCAAAACAAAATCAGGGGGTTGCACGCAGCAGCATGTGGTGAAAAGAAAAACCATTTATGCCTCAAAATGTCTTGCAACAGGCAGGAGGATGAATCGAGGCGGTTGCCATCCTCAAACACAGAAACTGTAAAACATTCCAGAGTCTCTCGGGGTTTTTAAATACTGGTAGTCCTCGACTTACGACCAAAGCATGCTGGGTGGGGAATTCTGGGAGTTGAAGTTGACCCCACTTAAAGCACACTAGAGAATGCTTAGAATTGAAGTCCACCCTTCTTAAAGGACACTGGGTGGGGAATTTTGGGAGTTGAAGTCCACCCCTCTTAAAACATGACCGCTGGGGAATTCTAGAAGTCTCTACTCACCCGTGCAGTTGCTGTGCTGCACAGTAACTCTCTTGATCTCCCCGAAGTTCACGTCGTACTCGCTTCCTTCTTCCAGGTTGTTGCCAGCAAAGTTTCCCAGTGGGGTGGCAGCGCTGTAGGGGCTGCCACAGGGAGCTTCGGGGTCCAGACCCTGGAAATCGCCCTCCGAACTGCCAGACATCTGATGTGGCTCCAAGTCTCCGGGACATTCATCAGAATGCGGCTCTTCCGTTTTGATCACGACCCTGATGCCGGCTGCAGGGAGGAAAAGATCAGAAAAGCTTCGCTTCGACCATTCCAAGTTACAAATGGCTTGATAAAGGGACGTAGGGCCCATTTGCACTTAGGACCATTCTGTGGACGTGGAGAATTCTGGGAGTGGGAGTCCACCCCTCTTAAAGCATGCCGGCTGGGGAATTCTGGGAGTTGAAGTTTAAGAATGAAATGAGATTCATCTCATTCTGCATCCATCCCTGCCTGAGTTAAAGATAATTTCATTTAATTTCTTTGCAAATCTCTTCCCAAGGGAGGCCGGAACTCACCTGCTGTGGCATCAGGAAGTCTTCCCTGCTCCTCCGAGTCTCGATCGTCTCCATGACATGAGTCTGTCGCTCGCTCAGTCTGGGACAACACACCTGGCTTGGAAATGGCATAATCTGGGGGGGAGGGGGAAGGCAGGGGTCAGCTCTTGGTTTTAGGGCCAGGTGACCAGACTCAGGTTCAAAATGCACCGGGGGGATCAGGTACAGGGAGAGGGCAGAAGCAGGGAAGCATA
This sequence comes from Bungarus multicinctus, assembly GCA_023653725.1. Classification (NCBI taxonomy): domain Eukaryota; kingdom Metazoa; phylum Chordata; class Lepidosauria; order Squamata; family Elapidae; genus Bungarus; species Bungarus multicinctus. Next base: position 1,997,414 of record CM042840.1, read on the forward strand.
AGGCGTGCTTGAGGAGAAATTAAAGGAAATGACACTGAGATGGGAGGGGGAAGGAAGGAAGGGAAAGAAAGAAGAAAAAAGAAAGGGAAAGAAGAGAAAAAGAGAAAGAAAGAAGAAAAAAGGGAAAGAGAAAGAGAAGAAAGAAAGGAGAAAGAAAAAGAAAGGGAAGGAAAGGAGGAAGAGAAAGAAAGGAGGGAAAAAAGGAAAAGAAAGAGAAAGTAAGAAGAAAAAAGAAAAGGGAAAGAAAGAATGAGAAAGAAAAAAAGCAAAAGGAGAAAGAGAAAGGAAGAAAAAGAGAAAGAAAGAAGAAAAAAGAAAGGGAAAGGGAATCTAGTCCAAACCCCTGCTCAACCAGAAGCCCATCATAGAAGGACAGGCTGGAAAGGAGTTTGGAGGGCCTCTAGTCCAGCCCCGCTGCTTGAGCAGAAGACGACCCCAGACCATTGGAGACAGAGGGCTGTCCCGTCTCTTCTTCAACACCTCCAGGGATGAAGAACCCACAACTTCTGGTGGCAAGCAGTCCCACCAGTTAATCATCCTCAGGGTTAGGAAGTTTTCTCCTTTATTCCCGGGGGGTGGGGGGGAGTGAATTGAAGCCCACCCAACCTGGAGGACGAGTGGCGCCTCCCCTTACCCAAAGAGACCAAGGACTGGTGATTGCCCTTCATCAAGTTCTTGTAGAGTTCCTTCTGCCATTCTTCCAGTTTCTCCCATTCCTTCTCATTGAAGTAGACCGACATGTCGTCGAAGGTCACCGGCACCTAGAACCACAAAGTGGGCATGCTCAGCATTGATCCCTGACAGCCAAAACCTACCTCCTTCCTTCCTTCCTTCCATCTTCCTTCTTTCCTTCCACATCCATCCTCCTTCCTTCTATCTTCCTTCCTTTCACACCCATCTTTCCTTCCTGCCATCTTCCTTCCTGCCATTCATCTTCCTTCTTTCCTTTCACATCCATCCTTCCTTCCATCTTCCTTCCACATCCGTCCTCCTTCCTTCCTTATCCATCTTTCCTTCCTTCCGTCCTTCCACATCCATCCATCTTCCTTCCTTCTTTCCTTCCTTCCACATCCGTCCTCCTTCCTCCCTTCTTTCCTTCCTTCCTTCCACATCCGTCTCCTTCCTTCCTTATCCATCCTTCTTTCCTTCCTTCCACATCCATCCATCTTCCTCCCTTCTTTCCTTCCTTCCTTCCACATCCATCCGTCGCCTTCCTTCCTTCCATATCCATCCTTCTTTCCTTCCTTCCACATCCATCCATCTTCCTTCCATCTTCATTCCTTCTTTCCCTCCTTCCACATCCATCTTTCCTACCTTCCTTCCACATCCATCTTCCTTCTTTCCACACCCATCCTTCCTTCCATATCCATCTATCTTCCTCCCTTCTTTCCTTCCTTCCTTCCACATCCATCTTCTTTCCTTCCATATCCATCCTTCTTTCCTTCCTTCCACATCCATCCTCCTCCCTTTCCTTCCTTCCACATCCATCCATCTCCTTCCATCTTCGTTCCTTCTTTCCTTCCTTTCACATCCATCTTTCCTACCTTCCTTCCACATGCATCTTCCTTTCTTTCCACATCCATCCATCTTCTTCCTTCCACATCATCTATCTCCTTCCTTCCACATCCATCCATCTTCCTTCTTTCCTTCCTTCCTTTCACATCCATCTTTCCTTCCTTCCTTCCACATCCATCCATCTTTCCTTCCTTCCTTCCACATCCATCCATCTTCCTTCCTTCCACACCCATCCATCTTCCTTCCTTCCATCTTCCTTCCTTTCCTTCCTCCTTCCTTCCACATCCATCCATCTTCTTGCCTTCCGTCCTTTTGGGGGGACGGCCCTGTGCCTGTGTGCACACACAAAAGCACCCTGATATTTCAGCGACGCTCAGATGAGTGGATCCGTGAGCACCCACCACGATGCTTGCGCGAATGGGGCTGTGTGCTCATGCCGAGGAGCACGCACTGCTTGCCTCCTCACGCGACCCAGTGGCGATTACAGGTGAGGGACTCCTGCATTAGTCCAACACACACAAACACACGCACACAGAGGCGGCTCGGCTTCTCGCCGAAGCCAAGTCCTCAAGAGGACCAAGGCTGATTCTGGTGGGGTCATTTGCACATTCCGTGTGACCCTTCATCTCTACTTGAGGCCCTCTTATGTCTGGGGACTCCAACATTTGGGGCGCTGGTTCGCTTCAGGGTGGTTTTCCCCAGACTGGGTGGAGGGAACCATAGTTTCGCAGGCTGTTAGGTTCCTAAATGTGTGCCGATGGCTTTGCTCGTTTTTGCAACCTGATTCCTGACAGGCTGCGGATGGGTGCTGGGCTGCAGACCAGTGGAGGGATGAGGACTGGTGCAGGGTTACTGATCAGGGCAAGACTGTGGACAGGGGCAGGGACAACGACCGATTCTGTTGTGGCCCGCCGGCAGTTAGCAGAGCTGGCAGCAGAGTCAGACAATGAGGAGGTTGGGGAGGAACCTGGGCCAGTCCTGGAGGCTGAGAAAAGCTTGGATGAGGGCTCTGCGTCAGAGGCAGAGATGGGGCCAGGGCAGGCTGGCAATTATCAGCTGCCTTCAGAGTCGGACAGCAGTGAGGTGGGAGAGCAGCTGGAGCCTGTTCCCAGTGTGCGCATGCGCAGAACTGCCAAAAGAAAAGAATAATTACAAACTAAGGGTCAACATGGGAATAAAGCCACAGGTTGACGGTGAATGGCCCCTCCCATAGGGATTAAAAGAGGAGCAAAAGGGGAGGGGGCTTTTGCAGGAAACAATTCATCCGTTCCATCATTGTGAAGATCTGTCTGTGCATCTCCGAGACTGTGCCGAGTCCTTCCTTGTCAGCACTGCGTTTGGAAATAGTTACTTGGCAGCTCTCCAAGCTAGATAAGGTCTGTGCTCTTAATGACACCCTTGAAAGACTGTTGGCCAGACCTTTGGTGGAAGGTGAATGCAAGAAATTTGCCTTCGTTTAATAAAAGGGGTTTTGCCGGGACAAAGAGTCAGCTTAGAGCTTTTTGGGGAAGCCGAGGTCAGAACAGATTCAGGGATGAGGACGAATACCAGGCTGCAGACGGGTGTTGGGAGGAGGACTGGCGCTGGGCTGTGGACCGATGTAAGGACGAAGACAGGGGTAGGGTTACGGATCAAGGCAGGGCTGTGGACTGGGTCATGGATGAGCACCGGTGCCAGGTCACGGACCAGTAAATGGACTGCGGACCAGTGCCAGGCTGAGGATGGGTGCAAGGATGAGGATTGGGGCAGGGCTACAGATTGGGACACGATTGTGGACCAATGCAGGGCTGTGGACTGTTGTGCTCCAGCTCGGGAGTTGGAAACTCCCGATCTAATTCTCGTTGCGTTCGAGTCCCGGGGATGAACAAGCCCAAGAGCCGAACCTACTTTCGGCGTCTCGCCCTTGGAGCCTGGTGGGAAGCGCAATATCCAGAAGTTGCGGTTCTTCAAGAGGTTCTCCATATTTTCCAAGCGGCGTTGCAGCAGGCCGTATTCCTGAATGAGGGTCCCCAGGGCAGCCCATTTGCTCTCCAGCCGGCCGCCAATCTCCCCCATCGTCTTCTCGCAATCCAGAACCTTCTTCTCCACCGTCCCGGTTCTGCCTTCCAAGTCCAGCAGGCGGCTGGTATGTGAATCCACCTTCTTCTCCATGGCTTGGAAGGAAGCCACCAAGGTCAGGGCGATCTCGGCTGCTTGGTCCTCCCGGTCGAAGATTTGGTCGGACTCGGCGGGCGTCGGCGGAAGACGACGACGAGCGGGTGCTGCATCCCGTTGCGATGCCTGCTGGGGGAGGATTGGAAAGAAGAGGACAAATTTAGGAGAGTATCTCCAGTGTGCCATTGCTTATGGCACCACCATGCCTCCCAGGACTAGTCCTCGACTTATGACGTTTCCTTCAGTTGTCGCTCAAAGTTACAACTGCCCTCCCAAAAAGGGTTTTTTTTTCACACTTATGACCATCAAAATTGGGCAACCGGCTCGTATTGACGACGGCAGCACGGTCCTGTGATAGCCTTTTGCGACTTTCTGATAAAGCAGGAAGCTGAATTGGCTTACCCACCATGTGACTCACTTAACGACGGTGCAACAATTCGCTTAACGATCATGGCAGGAAAGGTGGCAAAATGGGGCAAAATGCCCTTTAGCAAATATATCGCTTTTTGACCCCAGAAATTTTGGGGGGAGGGGGGGGCGGCTCGATTGTGGTCATAAGTCGAGGATTAAGTTGACATTTGGAAATGGGAATCTTCCCAATTTTAATTTCATTATTACATTTATTTGCCCTCCATTTCCCCGGATACAAAGATTATCAAGGCAAGTAATCCTTGACTTACAAACTGTTCACTTAATTACTTTAAAACCTGCATTCTTTTTCTTTCTTTCCTTCCTTTTTTCCTTTCTCCTTTCCTTCCCTTCCTTCCATCATTAATTCATTACCTCCTCCTTCCCTCCCTTCACTCATTACTTCCCCTTCCTTTCCTTTCACTTCCTTTTCCTTCCTTTTCCCTTTCCTTTCCTTCCTTCTCTCCCTTTTCCATCCTTCTTTTCCTTTCTTCCCTTCCTACTTTCTTCCCTCTTCATTTCTTTTCCTTCCTTCCTTTCTTTTCCACCCTTCCTTCTTTCCAATTCATTCACTATTTTCTTCTTCCCTCCCTTCCCCTTCCCTTTTTCTTCCTTCCTCCTTTTCCTTCCTATCTATCTTTTCCATCCTTCCTACTTTCCTTTCCTTCCTTCCATCCATCCTTCCTTCAATTCATTCACTATTTCCTTCTTCCATCCCTTTCCCTTTCTATTTTTTCCTTCCTTCCTTCCCTCCCTCCCTCACTCCTTCTCTTCTTCCTTGCTCTCTGATAGTTCAAACCAGAAAGCTTCTAATTATATTATCGTCTTCCTTTCGACCAAATCAGGATTATTTTCAATCCAGGATATGAAACCACGGTTTGCAATCACAGTTAATTATCCTGGCTTATTCCACAAAATGGTAGCCACCGTTAAACTACCAGGGGAGCCTCGGAATAATCAGGTGCTTCTTTGTGGCAGCTGAAAAGAAAAACAAGACTTAAGCCAACATGGATAGAAAAATCCCCTGGATCCAGGAGGGAAAAGTTTGACAGCGACCACTTCAACCTTGTAAAACGTGAGTACGTTTCCCAGTGTCTCAATTTTGATCCCATTGGCCCTTGGGAAGCCACGATCATCAATCTTCAATGACACCTGTGAGTCATCCATGAATGACAGGCATCTGAATCCCCCCCCCCCAAGGCTTTTTGCTTGTTTATTTTAAATTCCCTCCTCGTGGAAGGGGAGTCCATCAAAATGGCGGTTAAAGCGGCATTAAAGCGAATCAGGTTGAACGACCATCATAAATATGAGTTGTGGGAATTTTAGAAGCCGCGACGGTCGTTAAGCATGACACAAACGGTCCTCGGTTCCCCCATTTTTTGGGGGGGGAGGTTAAACGTTGTAACTGGGAAAACAGTCCCAGAAAAAACGGTCGTAAGGATATAAGGATGTTGTAACCAACGCAGGCCGCTGATATTTTTTTTTTTTTTTTTTAAATTAAGTTTTGATAAGTTTTTGATCAGCTTGCCGAATAAATTGGAGAAATAGATATAAATACTTGTGATATAACAATGGGGAAAGAAAACAGGTTTCCATGATGGAGCTGAAATTTGGCCTTTTTCTTTCCTTTCTTCCTTTTTTCCCTCCTTTTTTCCTTCTTTCCATCATTCATTCCTTCTTCCCTCTTTTCCTTTCTTCTTCTCTCCCTTTCCTTCATTTACTCCTTTCTTCCTTCCTCCCTTTTTTCTTCCTTCATTTCTACCCTATCTTCCCTTCCTTTTTCTCCCTTTCTTTTCCTTCCATCCTTTTTTCCTTCCTTCCCTCCCTTTCCGTTTCTTTTCCTTCCTTGTGTTCCTTCCTTCCCTCCCTTCTTCCTTCTTTCCTTTCCTTCCTTTCTCCATTACTTCCTTCCCCCTTTCCCTTCCTACATTAATCCATCATTAATTCAATATTTCCTTCTCCCCTCCCGTTCTCTTCCCTCTTTTCCTTCCTCCTTCCTCCCTTTTCCTTCCTTCCTTCCCTCCCTTCCTCTTTTCCTCCCTCCCTATTTTTTATTCCTGTTCTCCTTCCTTTCCTTCCTTCCACCCTCCCATCCCATTTTCTTTCCTCCTTTCCTTTCCTCCTTCCTCTCTCCCTCCCTTTCTTCCTTCATACATTCATTACTTCCATTTTTCCTCCCTTCCCTTTCCCTTTTTCCCTTTCTTTTCCTTCCTTCCTTTTCTCCTTCCTTCCTTTCTCTCCCGGTGAAGGGCTCAAAATCCAGACGCTGGGCAACGGACTCGTATTCACGACATGATTTCCCTGGCGCGACTTTACAAGGAACGAAGTCGGATTCACTTAACCAGCGTGTGACTACTAACAACCCAGGCAAGGAGTCACTTAACAACTGTGGCACGAAAAATCGTAAACCGGGACAAACTCCTTTAAACAAATGTTTCACTTTGCAACATGAAGTTGAGGCTCAACTCAAGGACAGAGCAGAACAGAATATAGAACACAATATGATTAGATTAGAATTAGAAGAGAACAGAACAGAATATGATTACAATAGAATAGGGAATAGATTTAGAAAATAATATAGAACAGAATATTAAAATAGAATAGGGGATAACTAGAATACAATTGAACAGAATAGAATAAAATAGAAAGAATAGAACAGAATAGAAATAAGAGTACAATACAAAATAGAATTAGACCAGAACAGAATACAGAACAAAATGATTAGAGTAGAGAATAGAACAGAATTGAAATAGAAAGAACAGAATGAAATACAACAGAACAGAAGAGAATTAGAAATAGAATAGAAAAACAAAAATACAAATAGAGAAGAATACCGAATAGAAGAACAGAATAGAACAGAATGGAATACAGAACAGACTATGATTAGAATAGAATAGAGAGCACAACAGAATAGAAATAGAAAGAACAGAATAGAAACAGAATAGAATAATAGATTTAGAAAATAATACAGAACAGAATATGATTAGAATAGATTAGAATACAAAACAGAATAGAAATAGAGTAGAATACAAAATAGAATAGAATTAAAATACAGAACAGAAAATGATTAGAATAGAATAGAGAATAGAAAGAATAGAACATAAATAGAAAGAACAGAATAGAATACAACAGAATAGAAATAGAATAAACTAGAAAGAACAGAACAGAATTAGAATGAGTCTAATACAGAACAGAAGAACAGAACAGAATAGAATTCTGAACAGAACGGAATACAGAGCAGACTATGATTAGAATAAGAATAGAGAACAGAACAACAACAATAGAATAGAATAATAGAATAGAATTCGAAACCTTAGAATGGAATAGAATTAGGAATAGAATAAAATAAAACAGAACAGGAATAGGAACAGAATGACAAAGTTGGAAGGGGCTGTCCAGTCTCCAAGCCAAGCCCCATAGAAGAGTGGTAGGCAGTAGCCAGCTTCAAAGGTGGAGGAGCTCAAACCCTGTCCCAGAGACTGCCCAAGAACCCCTCCCCATATTTATGGGGGGGGGGATTTCCCCTTAAGCCAAAGCCAGACTCTTGGGGGTGGGGGGTGACAATCTAGTCTCCAAGCCAAGCCCCATAAAAGTGTGGCAGGCTGTAGTCCAGCCTGGGGAAGGGGAGGACTTCAAAAAGGGGGTCCAACTTTGGCCCAAGGACCCCCCTTTATATTTAGGGGTGGGGGTCCTTCGGCAAAAGGCCCCCTTCCCCCCCCAACAGTCTCCCAGGTTCCTGGCAGGACAAAAAAAAAAAAGCAGCAGTCCAGCTTTGGGCACTTTGCCCCAGCGGCGGGAGTGGCCTCCCCCAGGCGGGAACAGCCGCACTTACCCCACCCCACCCCCACGCCCGCCCGCAGGCTCTCTTCCCGGTACATCTCCCCCCCCCCCCCGCGAGCTTTCTCTCCCTCTCTCAGCGCCGCTCTTCCCGGTTAACCCCCCCCGCTCTCTCTTTCTCTACGTGGCTCTTCCATCTACCAACTCCCCCCCCGCGCTCCGTTGTCAGACGGGCCTTCTAGGGGGAGGGGGGCGGCCGAAAGGAGGGGGGAGAAGAACCCCCCTCGTTTCCTCCTCCCCTTTCTTCCCCCCCTCGGCCAACCCCCTCCCCCCTCCCCCTCCTCACCTGGGCCGGCGCCCCCCCCTCCATGGTCCTTTGTTGCCCGCCCCCCCCCGCGCGACGGGGCGCAGCGCCGCACAACGAGGCTCAGCCGGGCGAGGAGGCGGGAGAGGGACGCAGGGAAGGAGGACGGAGGAGAAAGCGCCGCGGGGTCCTGGCGCCCGCCGGATGGCTTTTTTTTTTCTTTTTTGCCTCGGCGGGCCGCGCCTGCGCAGAACGGGCCCCGCCGGTGCTGCGTCAAAATCCCGGCCGTCGTTCTTAAAGAGTTGAGCGTGGACTATGATCCGCCCTAACGTGCGGTTATCCCCCCGCGCGCAGTCAATCTATGTTTATGTAGAAGTTGGTTTTGTGTTTTCGCCCAGGGAAAGCCGGCCAAAAGGGAGCCGGGAGGCTGTAGAAATAGAATCAGAGAATCACCGGGTTGGAAGGGATCTCGGCGATCATCTAGTCCAACCCCCTGCCCGAGCAGGAGACCCTTACAGAATCAAGAGTTGGAAAGGGACCTTGGAGGTCATCTAGACCAGCCCTGCTCAATAGAATCAATGATTGATTTGATGGATGGATTGATATCGTCATAGTCCCCCATACGAACCATGTGTGACAGGAATTGAATTGAATAAAAAAAAGGGTGCCAAAATATCAAAAATCAACATCAACATCAAACCAATTTGACTACTACCCAGGTTTAATAGTTCAATTTCATAATAAATAATAGAAGGAATTTATAATTCGACTTAATGATTGCTGATAATTTACATAACTGAATTATACAATTTAACTTGATTCTTTAATAGTTCTTAAATACAAATGCATGTCATTCCTGTAGGGTTAATATTAAATACGATGCTTATTCATTTATGATTAATAGTCATTCATTAAATTATTGTGCATATTAATCACTCATACTAGAATTAAATTAAATTATTGAATAGTGTATTAATAATAAAGGAATAACCTGCATATTTAATAATTTAACACTTGAAGGGTGTTACGGTACTATTTGTGTCTTAATAAATTAAATGGTTCAATATTATTTAATTAGTATTACTATTCATGTAATTAAATTATTAAATATTTAATAATTTAGTTTAATAATACATGAATAATACTAATTAAATAATATTTAACAATTTAATGAATGGTAATACTATTCATGTATTATTAAATTAAATATATTAAATATTATAAATAATATTAAATATGTTAAATATTTAATAATTTAATTTGATAATAAATGAATAGTAATACTAATTAAATATTTAACAATTTAATGAATTGTAATACTATTGATATATTAAATTAAATTACTAAATATAAATATGTTAAATATTTAATAATTTAATTTAATAATACATGAATAGTAGTATTATTAGACTATTAAATATTACTGGTAATTATATTTTTAGGTTGTATTGATACAATAATAAAATAATGTAATAATATAATTATATATTAATATATTACATATATCATATATTTTATATAACACACATGAATATAATTTATATGATTTAAATGAAAACATAAATTTAATAAATATTTTAATTTTATTAAATATATTAATATTAAATTATTATTGGTACTATTAGTACTAAATATTAACAATGCTATGAATATATTTAATGTAAAATCTTTGATTAAATTTAATAAACATTCAATGTTTTTTACTAAATAAATATTAAATCGCTACTAAATAAATATTAAATTAAATATATGAAGTGGATTGGCACAGGGAGAGGAAGAAATCCGCTAGAGCTGATCTCCAAGCCCCTCTTGCAAGCCACACCCCTCTTCTCATGGTTGATGGGGAACCGGAAGCATTGATGCAGTTACACCGGAAGCTATCCTCTTGGGTGAGGAGAGTGTGGTGCAGCGAGGAAGGCCCCTCTCTGGCCACTGGTTGCAGCGCCACCATCGAACGGAGGGGAAATTGCAGAAGGGGAGGTCTGGGGAAAACCTAATTTTCCTGCAATTCATGGGTAACCAGAGGTAGGTTTCACATAAGTTAACAACCGGTTCGCCTAGTGCAGAACCGAATATGTGAGCATGCGGCTTCCAACACACGGCAATTTCATGCATGCGGCTTCCAGCACACCTCCTTGGGCACCTGCGGAAATCAGTTGGGCTCCATGGGTGGGGCAAGCAAGCCAGAGAGTGAATTGTATAGGACAGGACAGCACAGGGGCGAGTGGTTGGAACAACCGGTTCGGGCGAATCGGTCCAAACCTGCTGAGTAGTTGCTTTTTCTACCTCTGAGTTATCCCCTTTAGCATCCTGCAAATCCTTTGGTACCTACAGGCGGTCCTCGACTTACAACCGCTCGTTTAGTGATTGTTCAAACTTACGGCAGCCCTGAAATGACTTTCGATCGAGTTTGACACTGACAACCAGCATCACGTCATCCAAATTCAGACTCTTTGCCTTGGGCTAGTGTTTATGATGGTCACAGCGTCCCCGGAGCGGGGCACCCGATCCCCCTTTTTGCAACCGACGAGCAACGAGACCACCAGGAAACTAGATTCGCTTCCCAACTGTGTCCCTGACTGAACGACTTTGGTGATTCGCTTAATAGCAGCGCCGAGAAAGGTCACCCAATGGGGCCAAAACTCATCTAACACCTGTCTTGTTGAGCAACAGAAACCAAAGGCCCAATTGTGATTGTAACTCAAGGACTGTCTGTAAGTTGGGTCTTCACATAATGCGTCCGAATAATTTTAGCCACACATTCCTTGGATTTTATTCAATGATCCCTTAATTTGTTTTCTGGATTTTTCACCAGTATGTCCAAGTCCAAAATATTCTTCCCATCGGGCTTTTTGTCAACACATTGCAGGATAAAATATGGGGAGTGTGCAGGGGTGGGATTCAACGGTGTAACAACAGGTTTGGTACACATGTGCGCACAGCATTTGCAATTCCCTTTCTGCTGCAATCCCTACGTATAAAAACAGCTGATCATCGGAGCAAACCGGTAGAATCCCACCCCATTACCCCCAATTGTGTGAACTGACCTGCAACTTTGTCCGTCTCAACACCTTCGATTAATTAAAAACAGCAATTCAGCTTTGCAGGATTGCTTGTAACAGGATTTGCAATATATAATCCGATCCATCTGTTCAACTGAATTTTAATTCCTTTATTTTATCACTATAATTAGGAACAGTCTGAGCAATGTACAATTACATGTACAATATACAATGACAATGTAGGCAGGCCTTGACTTACAGCAATTCATTTAGTGACCTTTCAAGGGCGGTGCGATGGCCCAGAAGTGGAACCTCTCACTTCACCCTCAGGAGGGAGGGCATCCAGCCAGTAAAGAGTCTGCTAGTTCCATTCAGCTGCCCAGACTCCACCCCTCAAAGGATTATGGGGTTGGTGCACAAGGATGATTTCGTAACTGTTTAAACGTGAATGGCCCTGAAAAAAAAGAATGACTTGGGACAGTTTTTCACGCTTACGACCGTTGTAGCATCCCGCATCAATGTAATGAAAATTCAGATGTTTTGACAGCTGACTCATCTTTTATGACAGCTTGCAGCATCCCAGGGACACACTTAATGACTGTTGTAGCATCCCTGTGTTGACATATTCAAAATTCAGATGACAACTGACTCATCTTTAAGACTTCGGACCAGCAAAAGTCAACAGGCAAGCCCGATTCAACCGTGTTAAGGGCTGCAAGGATTTGCTTATCGACAGTGGTAAAATGGGCACAACTAACCAAACAAGTGTTTTGGCTTAGCTGCAGAGAGGTTGAGCTAGATTGTGGTCATACAACGAGGACTCGACTGGTTTAGGCACGAGGGATTAAAGCAACTTGACTTGGAATTTAAGACATGATCCTGATTCTTTGCACCTGACCTTAGGCAAGTTAAAGCTGGCTGGACTTCAACTCCCAGAATTCCCCATTTCCCCCCTCCCACAGAGGAAGTTAACCCGGGATGAAAACAGAGAATTAAGAATTCGATCTCCAGGAACTGAATGCAGCATCGTTAGAACCTCCTGTCGAGTATTGGCAAGAGATGGTAAAAATAGGGATTGGATTGGTGGCCATTTTGACTTTTTTGACCCACTCCACACTTCGGTCTCAGCAAAGCTCAAGGAATCGGTCACGTAAGAAGAGATTGGTCCAGAATGGGATAGGGTCTTCGCAGGGGACCAGAAGACCTCCATGGTCCCTTTCAATTCCATGGGCCTTAAGCCCCAGATCTGGCCTTCTGTCTCCAGTTCTAGGGATCAAGGATGTGACCAATGACAGTCCTGGTTCAAGATACCTGCCTAAACTCTGCTTTCAGGCCACCATCCTCTCATCTGGTTCTCCCTCGGGATGTGCTGAACAGTTTACGGGGGATACGTCTCTTGTCCGAGTCCAGGCTCAACATCATCTGCCTGGACCCCGATTCCACCCCGTTGGCCATGCCCGTTCATCTGAGTGGGGTGTTCCTCCAGCCAGATCGCCTCCCCATCATGCAGGCGCTGGTGTCCCACCAAATGCTGCTTGCGGGTAAAGCTCTTCGGGCAAAGCGGGCACTGGTAGGGCCGCTCGCCCGTGTGCAGCCGCCCGTGGGTAGCGAGATGCTCCTTACGGATGAATGTCTTCCCGCACTCCCCGCAGGTGTATGGCCGCTCCCCGGTGTGGATCATCTGGTGCCGTAAGAAATTTGAGTGGTGGTTGAACATCCGGCCACACTGGCTGCAGATGTAGCAGCCGGTTTTTTTGGCGACCGCATGAGTACGCTCGTGAAGGTGCAGATTGATCTTCAGTCGGAAAGTCTTCTTGCACTCAGCACAAGTGTGTGGCCGATCGCCCGTGTGCCAGAGGCGGTGTTTGCTCAGGCTGGCCTGATGGGGAAACCAGCGCCCGCAATCCGGACAGGTATACGCCCTGACCTCTGGCTGGGGATGTTGTGCAGGAGTGTCTCCACGGTCAGGAGAGACTTGGAGATGGGATTGCTGGTGCAAGGCGCATTGTTCCTCATACAAGAAGCTCCTACCACAATCAGGACACACGTACGGCGCTTCACCAGGAAGTACTCCTTCCTGGACGACGATGGTAGTGAAATTTGCGATGTCTCCTCCAGACTCAGTCGACGGTTGCAGTGCACCCGTCCGGCCATCCACCGGCACCAAGCCCTCCTCTGAGGAGGGCGATATGTCCTGCTCCGAAGACTCAGGCAAGAGGCTGAACTGATCCAGGTTTCCAGGCTCTGGGTCAGCTACGGTGTCCGTCCGCAAGAGGACAACAGCTTCTAGGGAATAGATAAGAAAACAAAGCATTTGGGAATGCTTTTGGAATTGTTGCCCGTGGGAGTGGGTTCCCTGCAAATTACCTGCTCTATCTTGTTGGATGTCTTCTGCTTCTCCAGAGGGCCCTTGGTGCTTCCCACTTAAAGGCGCCCCACCTTTCGTTGGGGATAATGAACCAGGTTTGGAGGTAGCACAATCTGGAGGGGGTGTGAAAAAGGGAGGAGGGAGGGAGAGAGAGAGAGATAGAGACTGTTATAATGGTTTTTCCTGTTTTCATTGTTTTTAAAATGTTTTTAAGACTGTAATTGTAATTTTTAAAAAATTGTAAACAGCCCAGTGTTGTTTGCTAAGATAGGTGGTTAGAAATCAGAGAGAGAAATGGGGGGGGGGGGCAGGAGGACATAGATCTGGGCACAATGAGAATATATCTGCTGAGCAAAACTCTGGGCATCTGGGCAGTAAACATTCAGCTCCATTTAGTTGCCCAGAATCCACCCCGCAAGGGAGGGAGATGGATGGATGGAGACAGATACACAGACAAAGATAGAGATAGATAGGTGGATGAATAGACAGATATATATAATAGAGATATAGAGATTGGGGGGGGGGGGGACTTCCCAACCGTCAAGCTTATCAATGAATGTTTTGAGGTCACTGTGGTTGTGAGCTGAGGACTAAACATCTTTTCCCATGGTTGCTTAAGTTGAAATTTTGTCTCTTCTCCTCATTCGCCCAACGCATCCCGTCCAATTTATTTCAGTCACCTCCAAGATTTGGGCCACCCGCCCCTCAAACCCCTTTTTCTCAAAATCCCTCCGGATTCCCTTTACCAGTTGACACCAAAGACTCTTCAGCCTTCTGGCGTGTTGGCGCTCCCGAGTTCAAGTCCTCCCACTCCAGTTCTGAGCAGTAGGCCGAGACGTTGCCGAACTTCACAGGAACCTGGGAAACGGAAGCCGGGAGATCCCAGATCAGCTGGGGAGGGCAGTGGTCTCCCAAAATGCGCCCTGCTTCTGGGACCACCTCACGCCACATCTAAGACACACACACACACACATGAGCATTCTAGCCACTTGGCAGGGAGAACGCCTCTCTGGCTTTGTGAATCTCCTTGTATTCGTCCTCTTAACACATTCGTTTTTTACATTTTTTTTAGCGTTTCAAATTATTTTAAGGCTTTAATTGTAATTCTTTTTAAAATTGTGAACGGCCCAGGGTTGTTTGCCAAGATAGGTAGCTGTAGAGATACATACATACATACATACATACATACATACATACATACATACGAGAGACAGAGACAGAGAGACAGATAAGAGATAGCTATATAAATATGGATAGATATGGATGAATGGATGGATGGATGAGAGAGAGAGAGAATAGGAGATGAGAGAATCCATCTTCCGCCATCTTCCGGGGAAGATGGCGGACGGCTGCTTTCGCTGGAGTTCTCTCCGGCCCGGGTGCTCTTCGGTGCGGGTCCCCATGCCCCCTGGCCCCCCTCGCCGGTGGCAGAGGTGGGGGAGGGCCCGGGGAGACCAGCGATTTCCAACGAGAGCTGGTTGGGGGCTCGCCGGAGCTAAGGGAGCCGATGGGAGCGGCGTTGGCGCGGCGGCCCTGGCGGCCCCGGAGTGGCCTCGGGACGGTCTTGCTGGCCTTGGCGGCCTCGGAGCGACCTCGGAGGGGCTTCGGAGGCCCCGTTCTGGATGCAGCAGCCCCGGAGTGGTTTTCCAGCTCGCCGGAGCCGCGGCGCCGAGAGGAGAGACAGCGTTGCCGCGGCAGTCCTGGCGGCCTCGGAGCGGCCTCGGGGTGGCCTCGTTGGCCTCGGAGTGGCCTCGGAGTGGCGTCGGAGGCCGCGCTCCAGGTGCGGCGGCCCCGGAGCGGTTTCTGAGCGGCCTCGGAGGCCTTGGGAGTGGTGTGGAGCGGCCCCGGTGGATTTGTGGCGATGGATCCGGTGCGTGCGACGCGGAGCTCCGCCGCGGCCCTCTCCGGCCTGGACGGCCTCAGCGGCGGCCCCCCCTGTCCCCTGGGCCCCCCCGCCGGTGGCAGAGGCGGGGGAGGATCGAGGGAGACCAGCCGGGACACCTGGAAGCTGGTCGGGGGTCGGCTGGAGCCGCGGGACCGATGTGGAGGGCGGCGTGGTCACGGCGGCCCCGGCGGCCTTGGGTCGATTGCGGAGGCCTCCTCCAGCGGTCGGCGGAGCGGGGCGGCTGCGGACGGGCAGCGAGCGGACCTGGGGCATTTTCGATAGCCCCGAAGACGACGCGGCGGCTGGGAGATCCACGGAAGGGCTCGGCTGGGGAGCGATGGTGCCGATGCCCCCGTGGGCCGCTTAGGTGGAGCTGTGGTGTCCCTTCCTTCCCTGGGGCCCCCACCGGTGGCAGAGGTGGTGGGCCTGGGGGGGGGACTGGCTCTGCCTGTGACTCTTTCCCCCCCGGGGGTCTCACCGGTGGCAGAGGTGGGACGACCGGGGGGAGGCAGAATATACCCCAGCTGGACTGGATTCCATTTTCCATGGCCGGAGGACGGCAGACGCTGCGGACACTCCGGGACTGCCGAGATGGGGCGGCCGGGTCCACGGAAGTACCCAAGGACAGAGCTTTGGGCCTTGAGGGATGCCCCCCTCTCCCTTAGGTGGCCTTCGAAGCTCTCTAAGACCTTCCGCAATGAGGGATCCTGGGATCCGGAGCGATGGTGGGGTCGGGGAAACCGGGGAGGGCGTGGTAAATTCGGGCTTGAAAAATTTTTAAGGGGATTTTTTAAGGGGGAAAAGTCCAGGGCGGGCGGGGGAGACAGCCCGCATGGAATTGGGGGCAGCCGGGCCGGCGAGCGCGCCTGTGGGGCCTCGGGGGTCCCCGTGTCGGGGTGGCAGACAGGGGGTGGGCAGCCGGGGGCTAGTTTTATCGGCACGGTAACTGGGAGAGGTAGGTATGCTAGGGGTGGAGGGCCATATCCGGTTAGGGGATCGCGCTCCCGATGTTTACAAGCGGTAGCGCGCTCCGACCCTCCCTACCCATCCTGCAGCCCTGGTTGTCCGGAATCTCAGGCCCTGAATACCCGGCTGCTGTTGTGCAATGCCAGGTCCGTGGTTAATAAGGCTCCCCTGATCTGGGAGTTGGCTCAGGAGGAGGCCGCGGACCTGGTAGGTGTCACCGAAACCTGGTTGGGCCCAGAGGGAGGTGTCCCTCTGGTTGAGATGTGCCCACCAGGTTTCCTTGCATTTCACCAGCCTAGGGCTCAGGGAAGGGGCGGTGGGGTGGCGGTGCTTATAAAGGAAGTCCTTTGTCCTAGGGAGGCCACATGTCCCTCAGACGGCTGGCTGTGAATCTCTTTTTGTGAAGTGGGGGCAAGGGGTTCAGATGGGTCTTTTGTTGACGTACCTGGCTCCCTGCCACGTCTCATCGGCCCTACCCGGACTCCTAGAGGTAATAGCCGGGCTGGCGGTTGAGACCCCAAGGCTCTTAGTCATGGGGGATTTCAACCTGCCATCGCTCGGTGAAACCTCGGGGTTGGTCCGGGAGTTCTTGGCTTCCATGACGGCCATGGACCTGACCCAGTTAGTTTCTGCCCCCACTCACATGGGAGGTCACATGCTGGACCTGATTTTTGTCTCTGGGCAGTGGTTGAATGACTGTAATTGGGGGGATTTAGTTATTACACCCTTGTCATGGACAGATCATTCCCTCCTTAGGCTGGATTTCTGTTCCGCTACCCCCCACCGCAGGGAGGCGGAGCCACTTAGATGGTTCCGCCCCAGGCGCCTAATGGATCCGGATCGGTTCCAGAGGGAGCTTGGGCCATTTCCTGAATCTCTGGCTCTCAGCTCGCCTGGAGACCTGGTGGCCACCTGGGAGGGGTCGGCCGCCGGGGCCCTAGAGCGAGTTGTGCCTATGCGACCTCTGACTCGGCACAGATCCCATTTGGCTCCGTGGTATACGGAGGAGCTACGGGAGATGAAGTGCCGAAAAAGACGTCTTGAGGGCATTTGGAGGGCGAGCCGTTCCGAGTCTGACCGAACACAGGTGAGATCTCATATTAAGACTTACCTTGTGGCGATAGGGGCGGCGAAATCTTCGTATTTCTCCGCCCTTATTGCATCAGCAGAAAATCGGCCTGCCGCCCTGTTTAGAGTGACCCGCTCTCTACTTGAACCGAGAGCGCGGGATGACCTCTTGCAGGGTAGAGCGGAGGAGTTTTCCCGATTTCTGCATGATAAAATCGCTCAGATTCGGGAAGGGCTCGACTCCAATTGGGTGGTCCCGGGGGAGGTGTCCGGGGCAGGTCTTGAGAGTGTTATCTGGGGGGAGTTCGATCCTGTGACCGCTGAGGGTGTGGACAGGTTGCTGGGGGGTCTGAATGCCACCACCTGTTTATTGGACCCGTGTCCTTCCTGGTTGGTTTCGGCCGCCAGGGAGACGACACGAGGCTGGCTCCAGGGGATTGTCAACGCTTCTTTGAGAGAGGGGGTGCTCCCTACCGCCCTGAAGGCGGCGGTGGTGCGCCCCCTCCTCAAGAAGCCTTCCCTGGACCCAGCTATTTTAAACAACTATCGTCCAGTCTCCAACCTTCCCTTCGTGGCGAAGGTTGTTGAGAGTGTGGTGGCACGTCAGCTCCCCCAGTACCTGGAGGAAGCAACTTACCTCGATCCGTTCCAATCGGGCTTCAGGCCTGGACATAGCACTGAGACGGCATTGGTCGCGTTGGTTGATGATCTCTGGAGGGCTCGTGACAGAGGGTTCTCCTCTGTCCTGGTCCTATTAGATCTCTCGGCGGCTTTTGATACTATCGACCATAGTATCTTATTGCGACGGTTGGAGGGGTTGGGGATTGGTGGAACCGTCCTCCGATGGTTCTCCTCCTTCCTCTCTGACCGTTCGCAATTCGTGTTGGCGGGGGGGGAGAGGTCCACCTCTAGGCCCCTGGTTTGTGGGGTGCCTCAGGGGTCGGTCCTTTCTCCCCTCCTGTTCAACATTTACATGAAGCCGCTGGGCGAGATCATCCGTGGTCTTGGAGTGAGGTGTCATCTGTATGCAGATGACACCCAGCTGTATATCTCCACTCCGGACCACCCCAACGATGCTGTGGGGACTATGTCTAGGTGCCTGGAGGCCGTGCGGGACTGGATGGGCGGGAACAGGCTTCGGCTCAACCCATCCAAGACCGAGTGGCTGTGGTTTCCGGCGCCCCGATATAGCCAGCTGACACCTTCGCTGGCTATTGGGGGGGAGGTTCTGCCCCCCACAGAGAGGGCTCGCAACCTGGGAGTCCTCCTGGATGTACGGCTGTCGCTTGAACATCACATCGCGGCCGTCTCCAGGGGGGCGTTTCATCAGATCCGTCGGATCTACCGGTTGCGGCCCTTCCTGGATCGGGACGCCTTGCGCACGGTCACTCAGGCCCTTGTCACCTCTCGCCTGGACTATTGTAATGCCCTCTACATGGGGCTCCCTGCGGGGAGCATCCGGAGACTCCAGTTGGTGCAAAATGCAGCCGCGAGGGTGATTATGGGGGCGTCGCGTAGCGCCCATGTGACGCCTCTCCTGCGCGAGCTGCATTGGTTGCCGATGGCTCTCCAGGTTCGCTTTAAGGTTCTAGTTTTGACCTTTAGGGCGACCCATGGCATGGGACCAGGTTACCTTCAGGACCGCATTCTACCAACGTTCTCCAACAGGCCGGTGCGTTCCCACAGGGAGGGTCTGCTCCGGGTGCCGTCGGCCGCTATGTGTCGTCTGGCGGCGCCAAGGGGTAGGGCCTTCTCTGTGGGTGCCCCCGCCCTCTGGAATACTCTGCCACCGGAACTTCGTACCGGCACGGACCTGAGGGCCTTCAGGCGCGCGTTAAAGACCTGGCTCTTTGAGCAGGCCGGCCTGGGCTGAGATAATGATTTTAAATTTGATCTCCATTTTTAACTTTAAATTGGGTTTTAAGGGTGGGGGGGGGGTTTCTAATTTTAGTCTGCAGCTGATTCTAATATTTAATTACTTTTTAACTTTTGTATTTGTAGGGGTTTTTAGACGAGCTGTTCACCGCCCTGAGTCCCTTGGGAGAAGGGCGGTATATAAATGTAATTAATAAATAAATAAATAAATAAATAATAATAGAGAGAGATTAGAGATAGACAGATGGATATATGTATATAACAGAGAGAGATAGAGATGGATGGATGGATAAATATAGATGGATATTTTATAATAAATTATTGAAGATAGTTACTGAGAGAGAGAGAGAGAGACAGACAGACAGATCACAAATCTGATATGATGTTGTTCTGGATTTAAGCAAGGAGCAGGTGCGAAAACCTCCTCACCCCCAACCCTCCCTCCCCTCATTTGATGCCCTGGCCTTCTCCTGCCCCCAACCCTGCCGAACCTGAGTCAGTTTTATCGACCAAGCCACAATCAAGCCACGATTACAGGTCCCGCTAGAATTGTCTCCAGCCCCGTCCTTCTGACCTGCGGGCTTTCCCCTCTGGCGCCTGGTGGGACGTTCAGTCCCCAAAGGTTGGGGTTCTTCAACCTCTCCTCCACCATCTCCAGCCGCTTCTGCAGCTGCCCATAGGCCCGGACCAGCGTCCCCAGCATGTCCAGATGGGGCAGAAAGTCG
Source organism: Bungarus multicinctus (assembly GCA_023653725.1). Taxonomy (NCBI): domain Eukaryota; kingdom Metazoa; phylum Chordata; class Lepidosauria; order Squamata; family Elapidae; genus Bungarus; species Bungarus multicinctus. The sequence goes on from CM042840.1 coordinate 2,017,461, forward strand.
GTCACTGCTTTCTCTGTCGCCGAGAGCTTGCGCTCCGCCAGATCAGCCCGCCGTCGCAGAGTCCGGATCTGTCCCGAGTGCACATCCACCTTCCTCTCCACCGCCTGCACGGCTGCCAGCAACGTCCAGAGGGAGAATTCGGTCGCTTGCCGGTGGATCGCCGCTGGTTCGCATCCGGGTTTGGGGAGAGTCCAAAAGAGTCCCGGCGGCGGCACCAGCGGGGGCAGGACGGCTTGGTTCCACTAAGGACAAAAACGGTCAATAAAACCACCCAAATCAGGGGCGGGATGCAAATATTTTTACTACCAGTTTGCTGGGCGTAGCTAGATGGGCATAACCATGTGACTGGGTGGGCGTGGCTTCTTTTCTTTTCTGCAGCATCCCCTCCCTCCTGGGCCTCAGGGAAGCCTCCTAAGCGAAGCTGTAAGGCAGCGAGGGGCATCCCGGCACGGCCGATCTGATCATCGGGAGGGGTGAAAAAAAAGAAATTCCGTAAGGACTGACTGGGTGGGGAGGGGAATGGCGGGTGGAGAGGGGCAGGGCCATCCAGGGACACGATTTGCCGGTTCTCCAAACTGTGCAGAATTGTAACAACCGGTTCTATGGAACCGGTCTGAACCGGAAGAATCCCACCCCCCAACCCAAACCCTCATCCCCTGCTCTCCATGTGGGAGCTTCTACGGCAAATCCTAAGCGATATTTGTTTCGCGGCTGTTCAGCAGAGGAAACAGATCCTCACACTTAGGACTGTCATCACACTTACGACCATCACCCGAACGTCTGGGTGCTTGAATGTCCAAATCGGGGTACGGGGAGTCCTCGATGTACGACTTCAAGGACCAACCCCCCAATTTCTGTGGCTAAGTGAAGAGAGTCGTGCAAGCGAGTTCTGGCCCTGTTTTTGACGACCGTTCTTCCCCCTGTTGTTAAACGAATCCCGGTGGTTGTAAAGTCGGCAACATGGCTATCGATGAATTCCGGCTTCCCGCCTATGGTTAAGCAGATCAGTCCAGATGTTAAAGTCAATCTAGCGGTCGTTAAATGAATCCGGCTTGCCCCTTTTGACATGGTTTGTCAGCAAGTCGTAAAACGGAGACCGCATGACCCCGGGACACTGCAACCATCGTAAAATCCAAGTCTGCCACAGTCGTAAGTGCGAAAAAGTCATAAGACACTTTTGGTAATATCAAACAATCACTAAATGAAGCACTGTAAAGCGAGGACTACCTGTATTAGGCAACCAACATGAATTTATGACCATTTTGGTGTCCCAGTGGGGTGCCACGTGATTCCCTTTTGAGACTTTCTAACAACCAATGTCAAAGAGGCAAGTCAGATTCCCTTAACGACTGCACTGATTCACTTACCAATCATGGTTAAAAACAAGGTCTTAAACTCACAACCATTGAGCCCAAAATTTATGTTGCTAAGTGAAACATTTCTTAAGTGAGTTTGCTCCATTTTACAACTTTTCTTGCAACCGTTGTTAAGTGAATCATTGCAGTTGTTCAGTCGGTGACCCAGTCGCAAAGCGAATCTCGATTTTCCCCTTGACTTTGCTCATCAGAAGGTCGCCAAAGGGGATCGCGTGACCCAGGGATGCCGCAACCATCATAAATGTGAACTGGTTACCAAGTGCTTCAATTTTAACCACGGGGATGCAGCAACGGTCCTAAGTCCTTTTTTTCAGCACAGTGGTAACTTTAAATGGTCGCTAAACGAACTGTTGAGTTTTCTGCTTACAAACCACAATTCCTGGTTTAGTAGGGGAACAGTGATCCCCAATCCCCAACCAGAAACCGTGACAAACTCCATACATTTACAAACCACAATTCCTGGTTTAGCAGGAGGAATGTGATCCCTAAAAGTCCCCACCCAGAAACTATGACAAACCCACTTCTGCTAACAAACCACAATTTCTGGTTTAGCAGCCATTTAACAAAAAAAAAATAATGTTGGGAAAGTAACAAACCAGAGTTCATTTGTTTTTATAAAATGTCAAAATTAGTAAGTAGCAAATCCTGAAATCCGATGTCCCGTTGACTGCCACCACGGGAAAGAAGAGTGGGGGGAACAGCTCTTTCTGTGTGTCCCCCTCCCGCCCTTCCAATTTTCGGGGGGGGGGCTTTTTTCTCCTTGGGAGGGGCAAGATCGAGCCTCTGAGCGTACGCAGAGCGCCCGCATGGGCGGGTTCACCCTGGACTAAAGGAGAGAGAGAGAGAGAGGAGAGCGCGTTACAGGAGTAAAGCGCCGATCTCTCCGGATCGGGACTAGAAGAAGAGATGGGCGCGATGCGGCTCCGGAGCTCTGAAAAAGCTGCGGCTCCGAAGCTTCGAAATACCTGCAGATTCGGCGGTTCCCACGGTGTTGCCATTTCTTTCCCACGGTTGGGCGGTGGGCTAGGACGATGCCAAGGCTGCGGAGGGGCGGCGGCGGGGACGGGGACTGGAGGGGTGGGGGTGGGGGCTCCAAAGGAAGAGGAGGAGCCGCGCACCCGCAGCAGCAAGCCGACGCGACCCCCCCCCCCGCTCTCTCCTACTCTTCCATCCCAGCCGGATCGCACCTGGCCGGGGTCTTTAACATGCACCTGGGAGCGCATTTAAGGGCGGAGGGGGTGGAATATCTCCGCTATTAGGGTGGGTGGGCTCGGCTGGGGTAGATGACCCGGGTGGGAGGGGGAGGGGAGGTTCCCTCCCGAGAGGCTGGCGGGGGTCTCGAACGATTCTGAGGAAGGGAGCTCGAACTTGAAACGAGGCGTAGCCAACTTCTCCAAGTTAGGTTGAGCCCCCCCCCCCTCCCCCCCCCAGATCAGGAGCCCTGGAGACCGTCCGATCTGCCCCGATGAGCTGCTGGGGAGAGGGGGGAACAGGAGGGGGTTCTTGCAGACGTTTCGTGACCCGACTAGGGAACGTCATCAGCGCCCAGAGGAAGGGTTGGTCTTTTTTTTTTTTTAATAGACTGGTATAGAAATGGCTTCTGGTCGGGTGAGGTTCCCTCCTCCTCCTCCTCTTCCTTTTTCCCCATTCTCCTCCTTTTCTCCTCCCCTCCTCTTCCTCCTCCTTTTCCAATTCTACCTGCTTTTCTGTCTCTCCTCTTTCTCCTTTTTTCCCAGTGTCCTCCTCCTCCCTTCTCTTCTCCTCTCCCTCCTCCCTTCTTTTCCTATTCTCCCCTCCTCTTCTTCCTCTCCTTCTCCTCTTCCTCTTCCCCTTCCTTCCTTCTATCAAAAAAAATTGGGGTGGAGGGAAGTAACGCTCCCTTCGAAGACTGGCCTTCCACTGCTTTTGTAAGGATCTCCTGCTGGAGCTGGGAGTTGGGACTAGATGACCTCCCAGGTCCCTTCCAACTCTTTGTCATTATGTCATGCTGTCAAGAGTCTGCAGTAACAAGGAAGCGGGTTCCCAAGTGACAATCGGGAGGGATTTAAGGCCCCCACCCCCGGTTGAAGAGACCGTGGCTTGCAGCCAGCGGGGGCTGGACTAGATGGTCTCAGGAGTCTCCCTTTCAACGGTCGATCGATCTCCGTTAGGGCTGAAATGAGGACGCTCCACTGTTTCAGCTCCACTGTTTCAACTCCACGTCACTCCCTCCCACCCAGCCCCCTCCTGCTTTGGGATATGGAGCCAGTCTCCCTTCCCCCCATCACCCTTAACCTTCCCAGGCCAGGTGGGGAGTGATGAGGAGGGGCGGGGCCAGCCGGTGGTGGGATCAGCCAACAGGGAGCCACAGGTGGCTCTGGAGCAGCAGGTTGCAGACCCTTTCCAGGCAGATGGTCCGGCCTTTTCTGCCTTTTTTGAGGGGAGAGGTTGCACGTCTGTGGTGGAGGAGCAGAAGCGAGAGGAAAAAAAAAAAAGGGGTGGGCCCGAATTGGAATTCTGACCCAAGCAAGCTTGGCCAAAGCTCAGCGTCTCAGCTCTTTCGGACTGTGAGTGGCACATCACGGCCAACTTGGAGCTGCATGAGAGCGGCTGCAGTTCCCGGGAAGGCCCCCTTCCACCCTAAAGCCCAGCCTCATGGGTCCTAGAGTCCCTAAGCTGCTTTCCTTCCCACCCCCCTCCCCAAATGTAGCTGTTCTGGGTTGGGGGTTTCTGCCACAGTGGTGGGATTCAAACATTTTTACTACTGGTTCTGTGGGCGTGGCTTGGTGGGCAAGGCTATGTGGTCATGTGACTGGGTGGGCGTGGCTATGTGGATAAAAAAACCCCAAAATAACCAATATAAGTTCTCCTGCTGGAGCAGAGGGTTGGACTAGATGACCTCCAAGGTCCTTTCCAGCCCTCGATTGCTGTGCTGTTTCAAAGCATCCTCTGAAGCTGCGTCTAGTGCTTGTGGTCCTTCCTTCCTCTCCTTTTTCTCTCCCTCCCTCTATCCATATCTCATTCACTTTCCCCTCCCTTCCTCTTTCTTTTTTTCTTCCTTTCTTTCTTTCTCCCTTCCCTCCATTTTTTTCTTCCTTCCCTTCCTCACTTTTTCTCCCTTCCTCATTTTTTCTTTCTCCCTTTCCTCCCTCCCTTTTTTCTTTCTTTTTTTCCCTTCCCTTCTTTCTCCCTTCCTTCCCTTTCTTTTCTCCCCTTCCTCATTTTCTTTCTCTTTCTCCCATCCCTCCTTCCCTTTTTTCTCCCTTCCCTTCCCTTCCCTCCCTCCCTCCCTCGCTTTTTCTTTCTTTCTCCGCCCACATCCCATTTTGGGCCTAGGAGGCTTCCCTGGGAGTCAGAACTTCACTGAACTGGATGCAAAATTAACACCCGGTTTGTGTGAACCGGCGCGAAGCAGCTGAATCCCACCCCCGGCTGCCACTCCTGCCACCCCCAGTCCCTGCCATGACTTCTGGGGTAGTAGTGGGAGGCTCAAGGGGGGTTCTGTGGGTATTCAATTCAAAGGTGGAGCCCCTGGCTGGAAGACAGGAAGTCCTCGCTTTACGACCACAAGGGAGCTGTTGTGGAGCAAGACCAGCGTTTGTCCCATTTTACGACCCGTCTCGCCAGAAGTCATTAAGGGAATCCCGGCCCTTGTTACAATCTTCAGTGCGAGTCACTGCAACGGTTTACATTCCTCACCATGGTTATTAAGTGAATCTGGCTTCCATCCCCCTGAAGTAAAGGTCACAAAAGGGGATCAGCCAGCCCTGGGACTGTCGGAAGAACGAATTGGTTGTCAAGCCTACTGAATTTTGAACCTGTGACCAAAGGGAGGCTCCCATGGTCACTAAGTGGGAAAACAGTCATAAGTCCCATTTCCAACGTGGTCGTAACTTTAAGTGGTCGCTTAAATTGAGAGCTATCAATGCAGGCTCAGCCCTCAAATCATATGAATGTGGGAGTTGCAACTTCAGAACTGGGTTATAAGGATTTTTGGGGGTAGGGAGGAAGAGAGGACTCCGTTGTAACTTCAAATGGTTGCAAAGTTGAGATCAACAGCACTGGCTGGGTCTCACAAAATTAGTTTAGTGATACAGAGGTGGGGGGAAATTGGATTTAAGAGCTAATCCAGCATTTCTCAATCTAGAGGACTCGAAGGTAGATGGACTTCAACTCCCAGAATCCCCCATCCAGGAAGTTTTAAGAGGGGTGGGCTTCAATTCCCAGCCAGTCACTGTGAACCGTTGTAAGTTGAGGATGATGCGTATGATGACAATCAAGGCCAAAATTTCAGCAGCTAAAGCGAGACACTCACTCAATCACCCTGGGACAGGCAGGGGTCATAAATAGGAGCCGGTTGCCTTAATTTGGATCGCGTGATCTTGGAGATGGTACAACACTTCTTCGTGTGAAAATGTCACAAATCACTTTTTCCAGTGCAGGTCACTAAATGAACTGGGGTAAGTTGAGGACTATCTATAAGCCTGAACTTCCAATGGTCGCTAAGTGAGCTGTCATGATGTTGAGGACTGTTTGTATAGGATGGGGAGGTTCAGGATAAGCTGGTCTGAACCTGAAATCTCTCACACTCGAGAGTGGTCAAACTACCCAACCCTAAACCCACAGATGACAAAAGACGTCAGGCGGAGACACAGCGAACAGACATGTTTTTGCCAAAGAAGGTGATACAAAAAAACCAACAACTCCTCCCCCAAAACTGTAGCCACAGAGACCAAACACTGGACATCACACAGAAGAAAAGCTGGTTTCTTACCGTCACTTCAGCCGACAATTGAGTTCAACAACAACAGGGCAATTCATAGCAAACTGATATTTACAGATACCTTGGAAAAATAATAATAATAATAACCAACACCACCACAACAATGGAAGATAGATCTCGGCAGTCCCAATGTGTGCAAGAACTTGGGGAGCCAGGCAACACAAAATCCCACAGGGGACATCACACGGCGAAACCACACACAACGGAAGAGCTGGGCGTCAAGAGTTGTTCTCACGCGAATCAAACACAGTTTTGAAAGTAAAACAGAAGACGGACAGACAACGCCGATTAAAGGACAAGGATGTGGGAAATGGGGGCGGGTAGGCATTTCCAAGTTCCATGGAGGTGTGGAAGGACCCCCCCCCCCCATCCTGAGTGGGCAGGATTGAAGGAGAACCAATTTGATTCTTGCAGGGGCCCATCACCATTTGGCCAACCTCTGCAGCACACTGGGAAACCTGAAGGACGTCGATACGTGTGTAGAGGGTACACGCAGCAAGGCAAACTTGTACAGGCAAGCGGACGTGGCAAAGAAATGAGTGGAATTTGAGGGGGGCGATCTGGAGAGAGCGACGGGGTATTTGCATGCAAGGAGGTGCAGGGTGGGCGGGCTACAAGACTCTTGCAGCCCACTCAAATGCAACTGTCACATGACCCCTTGCACAGGAGCAGCACACAGCTTATGTGTTGGCATCCAGCAGGTGTGCCCAGTACAGAACAAAGGAGGCAATCAACGCTCCTGTGGCCCCCAAGAGTACATTACCCCACCAGCGCCCAAACTGGGGCACTCCCCCAAGGACTGGCACATCCCTTTCAGCTGGGTGCCCGGCAACGCTACGGCTGCTCGGGTTTCAGGCCCATCAGCCCCGACTGTGTTCCCAGCATCAGGTGGCGCATAGTGGGGTTGCGGGTATGGATTTTCTGGTGGCAGTTCAATGACTCCTTGTAGCGGAAGTTCTTCCCGCAGGTGGCGCACTGGTAGGGCGTCTCGCCCGTGTGGACACGCCAATGTTTCAACAGATGGTCCCGCCGGATGAAGCTTTTCCCGCACTCCGTGCACTGATATGGCCGCTCACCCGTGTGGATCCGCTGGTGGCGCACAGCTTTGGAAAGGTCCCGGAAGTCCTTGCCGCAGTAGGTGCAGGTCAGTGGCCCGTCGCCCTTCCCCGCATGGAGTTTTTGGTGAAGGAGCAGACTGACCTCCAGCTTGAAGCTCTCCTTGCACTGGGTGCACGTGTAAGGACGCTCTACCATGTGGTTCCCGGGCCGTTTCATTGCGCCGGGTTTCACTGTCGGGCTCCTCTGTGGCTCGGGGCGCTTGTGAACTTTGGGACGGGCAGGAGTTGGGGCCCTCTGGATAGAGAAGGGGGTGAACTTAACCGCTGGGTTTCCTTTCGGCTCTGGCACAAGATATGCCCCACTTCCGCCAGTGGGTCTTCTGGTGGCTAGTGAAAAGCTGCCTGTCTACAAATCCTTCTCCACACTCGCAGCATATGAAGGGGCCGGGGTGAGCTTCTGCAGCTGATGGGGTCGAATGCTCTTTCTGTGTCTCCGACGGTCCCTGCGTGGACCGCCGGAGGGGCTTCTTGGGCAGGGCAACGGAGACAGACTGGCTCTCGCACAGCAGCTCCTCTCCAGGACCCTGGAAAACTTCTGTCCACTTGTGGGGGAAGAGGTTGTCCACATCGTCCTCCAACAGCTGAGGAGCACCTGGCGAAAGAAAGGACACAGGTGACAGAGGAGGGACGCGCCCAGCAGGGCTGTTTATAGTATATAGAGCAGAGGTCTGCAACCTTAAACACCGAAAGAGCCATTTGGGCCTGTTTCCCACAGAAAACACTGGGAGCTAATAATTTAACAACTGGTATGACTGGGTGGGCGTGTAGCCAACTCAACATCACTCACTCCCACCCAGTCACCTCCTGCCCTAGAATATGGAGTGAGTCTCCATCCCCTGCCATCACTCTTAATTCTCAGGCCAGGTGAGGAGTGATGGGGAGGGGAGGGGCCAGCTAGTGATGGGATCAGCCAACGGAGCCACAGCAGAGACCCAAAAGAGCCGCATATGGCTCCAGAACTGCAGGTTGCTGACCCCTGTTTCCAGGCAGATGGTCTGACCTTTTCAGCCTTTTTTTTTGGAGGGGGGGGGGGAGTGTCTGTGGTAGAGGAGAAGCGAGAAAAAATATTGCAGGCCCAAATTCGAATCCTGACCAAGCAAGCTCGGCCAACGCTCAGCATCTCAGCTCTTTTGGGCTGAGAGTGGCGCATCATGACCAACTCGGAGCTGCACGACAGGGACTGTGTTCCTGTGACGGCCCTTTCCACCCTGAAGCCCAGCCTCATGGGTCCTAGAGACTCCAAGCTGCTGCAGGGAGCCACAGCAGAGGGCCAAAAGAGCCGCATGTGGCTCCAGAGCTGCAGGTTGCCGACCCCTGCTGTAGAGGTAAGGTCTCCTCTCCCTTCTTCTGCACGCCCCATGCTGCCATCTACTGCTCGGATCCTTGTCATATGAGCTAAGAGGTCAGCCAGGGTGGAGTTTCCCAACTTTTCGGCCTTTAGGAATGGCCGGCGGGAAAGGGAGGGAGAGATGGGATGGTTCTGCACGAGTGACCTACAAGTAGGTGAATGCATGCACACCTCCATTTGCATGCAGGGCGTCAGAGGTGGTATTCAGCCGGTTCAGACAGGTTCTGGCATGCCGGTAGCAAAATTTTTAACTACTTTGGAGAACCAGCAAATACCACCTCTGGCTGGCTCCGTCCACCCTTTATTCCATTGATTTTTTTAGTTCAGCCGATTTGCGCTGTGCTGCGCCTCAGCTGAGCTAAAATAACATCTCACCTTACCGAGGCCGATCTTTGATTGCGAAACGCACAGAATCGGTAGGCGCCATTTGAAATCCCACCACCGCACAGCATATACGCGCCTCTGCCGCTTATGCAAATGGAGTAGGTGTGCACATGCCCTCCTGCTGCTCGCACAGATGGGGAATGTGTCTGTGTGCGCCTATCGCTTCCGCGGCCTGCTTGCAAACCCCTCCCCATGTCTCGGACCCATGGGATCCTTCCTTCCTGACCCCTTGGTGTGCCCTTCACCCATACATCTTCCCAGCTGGGACAAGTCACGGCTAACAAGACAAAGAAAAAACCATGGGCGAAAGAGAGTGCCGGACGAGGACCCTCGAACCGGTTAAACTATACCTTTCGTGCGCAAACCTCTGTTCTGGCTTTGCTTTATTGTATTTCACTTGACCTTCAGTAAACTATACCTTTCTCAAGAAATGGAATCAAGGATCGTTCTTGCTTGGTTGAAGGTTCAAGTTGAGGCAGGACTGACACTCATGACACTAGAGCCACCAGGGACATCTCGGACTAACCCCCTTGAGTAGTCCAACGTTGCTCTGTCTATGTCCCTGTAGTTTCACAAGCAAACCATCCCATTGGATGATTGGACAAATAGGAAGCTGGGGCTTATCTGGTCACCTGCCCCTCACTCCTTCCCCCGGTGTCCCGTCTCCTCTCTTACCCATGGTGCACTCCCCAGGGATTTCTCTGTCCTCTAAGGCCCCCATGCTTTTGACGAGAGAAAGATCTTCTTCCTCAATCCAGGAACTCCCGCGTGGAGCTGAAACTGGTGATCCTGTGCAAAAGAGAGAGGAGACAAGGATCATCACTCCCAGGTCTCCACATTCCCACTTCCCGCCACTTCCCCTCTCCTTGTTCCGTTAGCTAAATCAGCCTTTTTGAAACTCGGAGAATGCAAAGTGGGTGAACTACCACTCCCAGAATCTCCCAGCCAACTTGCCTTCAGATGTGTGGCCTGCACACTAACTGGGGGATTCTGGGAGTTGAAGTCCACCCTTCTTAAAGCATGATGGCGAGGGAATTCTGGGAATTGAACCCAAGCAATCTTAAAGTTACCAAGTTGGAAAAAACTAAAGCTAAAGGCTTAGAATCCAGTTAGGAAACGAATAGGTACAGAGGAGAAGGGTCTCCAGCTCTGGTCGGCATATTCCACCTCCCGAAAATTCCCCTCGATTTAGAAGACAACACCAAATAAAAGAGCAAAGCTTTTAAGCGCCTGGAAAAAAATTCTCAAAACCCCAAAACCGAAGGAAGGGGAAGCCTGAGGGTTAGTGCCCCCACCCCACCTGGCCGGTTGCCAAAGCTGGACTCGTCATGGGGGTAGTCTTTTCTGCCATCGTTCTGCTCCAAAGCCTCTCCTTGCTCAATCCGGGTGAGGAGTTCCGGTTTCGAGACGGCTGCATCTGCACAGAAAACAACAGCATCGCGGTCCAGGTCTCGTCCTGGACATACAAAGCATTCGTTTAGTGACCGTCAGAGGTGGGCTTCCAAAAATTTAGCAACCAGTTTTCTGCCAAGTTCCTGGGTGGGCGTGGCCTAGTCGGCCTCCTGTATCACGTCAGGGAGGGGTCCATTTTCACCCTCCCCAGGCTCTGGAGGCTTTCTTTGACCCTCCGGGAGGGCGAAAACGGCCTCCCTGGAGCCTTGCATTTACCTGGGATCCAAAACGGACTATGTGAAGATTCCTGAGAGGGGAGGGAAGGGTTGGGTGGGGTCAGCCAGTCATTGCAACTACCGGTTTGGACAAACCAGATGTAAAATTTGCACCCGGTTTGCGCAAACTGGTGCGAATCGGTAAGAGCCCACCCCACTGGTGACCGTTCATACTGACGTCACTAGAAAGGGACTAATGACTGTTTTTCATACTTAATGACCATTGGAACATCCCCGTGATCACGCGATCCAAAATTTGGATGCTTAGTGACTGACTCATATTTATGATGGTTGCAGTGTACCCGAGTGCTGGTGGTGGTGATGTCACGTGATTCCCTTCGACGATCTTTAGACAAGCATCGTTCAACGGGGAAAGCGAGATTCCCTTCATGAAGCTGTGACTAACTGAACAACTGCATTGATTCTCTTAACCACCGTTGCAAGGAAAGTCGTAAAAATGGGACAAAGTTCACTGAGCAACCATCTCACTTAGCAATGATAATGCTGGGCACAATTGTGATCTTATGTTGAGGACTAACTGTCTATGAGAGAACTCGCTTTGGATTCCGAAGACATCAGAATGGGGAATGGAGGTCCATGGAATCCCAAGGTGGACCCTTCCTTCCCTGGACGCAGCCCAGACACCCACTGCCCCTCTCCATGTGAAACTACACAACCATTCTGCGATGGGAGAACCCAGCTACAGCACCACCGAGCCACTACGGAACCGTGCTCCGATCCACCCGTAGCCGCCTGGCCAGCTTCTCTCCGAGAGTTGCGCAGCTGATCACTGTGGGCCCCAGCCCTGATGCCAGCCCACTTTTACCGACAGAAACCACCGCCTGGTAGTTGTGCATCATGATGTGGCGGTAAAGGTCCTTCTGGCTTTCGTCAAGACCCCTCCACTCTTGCTCCGAGAAACTGCAGGCAGCGTCATCGAACAGCAACGGGACCTGCCACAGGGTGAGAACGCAGGGTCTTCAGCAATTTAGATCAGAGCTCGGCAACCTTGCAGCTTTGTGGCGGAAAGAAGAATGGTTCTACGAGAGCAGCCAACAAATTCGCCCACAACTCCTTTGCACAACTGGTGTACGTGAGCGCCAACTGCTCAAATGGAGAGCGCTCGCATTCACCTGCTGCTCGTGCAGCCGAGGCCAGCAAGGGTGTGCCCACGTGATCTCCAAATATTTCTGAACCCCGGGTGCAAACCATTTGCAACCAACAGGTTGGAGCCCCCTGATTTAAATGCGGGGATAGAAGGGGAACTCATCAAATTTGTAGAAAATACCAAGCGTGCAGGAGTAACCAAATCTTCAGAAGATAGGCTCAAGATCAAAAAAAGATCTTGACGGACTTGAACCCAGGGCCCTATCCAACAAAATGCAACTCAGCAATGAGAAAAGTTAAGGCAAGGACAACCAAATGGGTCGGTAAGATTTGGGGAAACCTGGATCACCAGTTCAAGGATTTGAACTCCACTCCTGTCAAAGCATGCTGGCTGGGGGATTCTGGGAATCAAAGCCCACCCTTCTTAAAGCGTGGGGGATTCTGGGAGTTGAACCTCACCCCTCTTAAACCATGCCCACTGAGGGATTCTGCAAGTTGGGCAAAAACCCTCCACCAGTGGCTGACCTGCCCCTCCGATCATCCCCAACCAATCATTAGGCCCCTAGCTCCCGCCAGACTCACCCCAGCCCAGCTCTCACCTTAGGGGCCTCCCCCTTGGCACCTGGTGGGAAACGCAAGATCCAGAAGTTCCGGTTCTTCAGGAGATTCTCCATGTTCTCCAGGCGCTGCTGGAGCTGCCCATACTCCTGGATGAGGGTGCCCAAGGCAGCCCACTTGCTCTCCAGCTGGTTGCCGAACTCTACCGCCGTCTTCTCGCAGCCGTCCAGCTTGGTCTCAGCCATGCCCATCCGGCCTTCCAGGCTCATGAGTTGGGAGGCGTAGGCATCCACCTTGCTCTCCACCGCTTGGATTTCCGCCACCACCGTCAGGGAGAGCTCAGCCGTCACAGGAGGAGTGTCCATCAGTGGGAGTTGGCTCAGGAAGGCCGAGGGACTGTACGGCGGCTGCTGGAGGATGGGACGCCATGTCCCACTGAATGCCCTGTGAGCAAACCGGTGTGTGGGGGAGTCACCAAGCAAGAAAGGATACAGCAAGTTCTCGACTGATGATCACTTGGTGATTGGTTCAGTCATTCAGTCGCCTTTCATGCCTAAGGCGGGACTAGAACTCCCTGTTTCCAGGTGATTGGTTCATTCACCTAGCCGGGTTTCATGCGTAAAGGGTAACTAGAACTTTGAACCAACCACCAGGAGATGGGGTTTTCTAGTCCCGCCTTAGGCATGAAAGGCGACTGGGTGACTTTGAACCAATCACCAGGAAATGGGGAATTGTAGTTCCACCTTAGGCATGAGAGGCGACTGGGTGACATTTAGCCAATCATCAGGAGACGGTGAGTTCTAGTTCCACCTTAGGCATCAAAGGCAACTGGATGACTTTGAACCAATCACCAGGAAACAGGGAATTCCAATCCCGCCTTAGGTATGAAAGCTGACTGGGTGACCCCAAACCAATCACCAGGAGATGGGGAGTTCTAGTCCCGCCTTAGGCATGAAAGGCGACTGGGTGACTTTGAGCTAATCATCAGGAGACGGGAAGTTCTAGTTTCACTTTAGGCATGAAAGCCAGCTAGGTAACGTTGAACCAATCACCAGGAAACGGGGAACTTGTAGTTCTACCTTAGGCATGAGAGGTGACTGGGTGACATTTAGCCAATCACCAGGAGACGGTGAGTTCTAGTCCCGCTTTAGAGTCATCCTGTCGTCTCTCATGCCTAAGGTGGAACTACAATTCCCTGTTTCCCGGTGATTGGTTCAAAGTCACCCAGTCGCCTTTCATGCCTAAGGCAGGACTAGAACTCCCCATCTCCTGGTGATTGGCCCAAGTCACCTTATCGCCTTTCATGCCTAAGGTGGGACTGGGATTCCCCATCTCCTGGTGATTGGCTCAGAGTCATCCAGTCAGGTTTCATGACTAAGGCAGGACTAGAACTCCCTGTCTCCTGGTGATTGGCCCAAAGTCACCTTATCGCCTTTCATGCCTAAGGTGGGACTGGGACTCCCCATCTCCTGGTGATTGGCTCAGAGTCATCCAGTCACCTCTCATGCCTAAGGTGGAACTACAATTCCTCATTTCCTGGTGATTGGTTCAATGTCACCTAGCTGGCTTTCATTCCTAAAGTGAACCTAGAACTCCCCGTCTCCTGGTGATTGGCCCAAAGTCACCCAGTCGCCTTTCATGCCTAAGGCGGGACTAGAATTCCCCATCTCCTGGTGATTGGCTCAGCGTCACCCAGTCAGGTTTCATGCCTAAGGCAGGACTAGAACTCCCTGTTTCCTGGTGATTGGCTGAAAATCTTCCAGTCGAATTTCATGCCTAAGGCAGGATTAGAACTGTTTCCTTGTGATTGGCCCAATGTCACCCAGTTGCCTTTCATGCCTAAGGCGGGACTAGAACTCCCTGTTTCCTGGTGATTGGTTCAAAGTCACCCAATCAGCTTTCATGCCTAAGGCGGGACTAGAACTCCCCGTCTCCTGGTGATTGGCTGAGTGTCACCCAGTCAGCTTTCATGCCTAAGGTGGGATTGGAACTCCCCATCTCCTGGTGATTGGCCCAAAGTCACCCAGTCAGCTTTCATGCCTAAGGCGGGACTAGAACTGCCCATCTCCTGGTGATTGGCTCAGTGTCACCCACTCGCCTTTCATGCCTATGGTGGGATTTGAACTCACCGTCTCCTGGTGATTGGCTCAAAGTCACCCAATAAACTTTCATACCTAAGGCAGGACTAGAAATCCCTGTTTCCTGGTGATTGGGCCAAGGTTACCCAGTCGCCTTTCATGCCTAAGGCGGGACTAGAACTCCCCATCTCCTGGTGATTGGCTCAGAGTCATCCAGTCACCTCTCATGCCTAAGGTGGGACTAGAACTCACCGTCTCCTGGTGATTGGCTCAAAGTTGACTTTCATACCTTAGGCGGGACTAGAACTCTGTTTCCTGGTGATTGGCTGAAAGTCATCCAGTCAAATTTCATGCTTAAGGCGGGACTAGAATTCCCTGTTTCCTGATGATTGGTTCAAAGTTACCCAATCAGCTTTCATGCCTAAGGCGGGACTAGAACTCCCCGTCTTCTGGTGATTGGCTCAGAGTCATCCTGTCGCCACTCATGCCTAAGGTGGAAATACAATTCCCCGTTTCCTGGTGATTGGTTCAAAGTCACCCAGTCAGGTTTCATGCTTAAGGCAGGACTAGAACTCCCTGTTTCCTGGTGATTGGCCCAAAGTCACCCATTCAGCTTTCATGCCTAAGGCGGGACTAGAACTCCCCGTCTCCTGGTGATTGGCTCAGTGTCACCCACTCGCCTTTCATGCCTATGGTGGGATTTGAACTCACCGTCTCCTGGTGATTGGCTCAAAGTCACCCAATAGACTTTCATACCTAAGGCAGGACTAGAAGTCCCTGTTTCCTGGTGATTGGCCCAAGGTTACCCAGTCGCCTTTCATTCCTAAGGCAGGACTAGAACTCTCTGTTTCCTGGGGATTGGCCCAAAGTCTCCTTATCTCCTTTCATGCCTAAGGTGGGACTAGAACTCACCGTCTCCTGGTGATTGGCTCAAAGTTGACTTTCATACCTTAGGCGGGACTAGAACTCTGTTTCCTGGTGATTGGCTGAATGTCATCCAGTCAAATTTCGTGCCTAAGGCGGGACTAGAACTCCCTGTTTCCTGATGATTGGTTCAAAGTTACCCAATCAGCTTTCATGCCTAAGGCGGGACTAGAACTCCCCATCTCCTGGTTATTGGCTCAGAGTCATCCTGTCGCCACTCATGCCTAAGGTGGAAATACAATTCCCCGTTTCCTGGTGATTGGTTCAAAGTCACCCAGTCAGGTTTCATGCCTAAGGCGGGACTAGAACTCCCCGTCTCCTGGTGATTGGCTCAAAGTCACCCATTCAGCTTTCATGCCTAAGGCGGGACTAGAACTCCCCGTCTCCTGGTGATTGGCTCAAAGTCACCCAATAAACTTTCATACCTAAGGCAGGACTAGAAATCCCTGTTTCCTGGTGATTGGCCCAAGGTTACCCAGTCGCCTTTCATGTCTAAGGCGGGACTAGAACTCTCTGTTTCCTGGTGATTGGCCCAAAGTCTCCTTATCTCCTTTCATGCCTAAGGCGGAACTAGAATTCCTCATTTCATGGTGATTGGCCCAAAGTCATCTAGTTGGCTTTCATGCTTAAAGTGAAACTAGAACTCCCCATCTCCTAGTGATTGGCTCAGTGTAACCCACTCACCTTTCATGCCTATAGTGGGACTAGAACTCACCGTCTCCTGGTGATTGGCTCAGTGTCATCCAATAGACTTTCATATCTAAGGCAGGACTAGAAATCCCTGTTTCCTGATGATTGGCCCAAGGTTACCCAGTCGCCTTTCATTCCTAAGGCGAGACTAGAACTCTCTTTTTCCTGGTGATTGGCCCAAAGTCTCCTTATCTCCTTTCATGCCTAAGGCGGGACTAGAATTCCCCATCTCCTGGTGATTGGCTCAGAGTCATCCTGTCGCCACTCATGCCTAAGGTGGAACTACAATTCCCCGTTTCGTGGTGATTAGTTCAAAGTCAGCTAGCTGGCTTTCATGCTTAAAGTGAAACTAGAACTCCCCATCTCCTGGTGATTGGCCCAAAGTCACCCAGTCAGCTTTCATGCCTAAGGCAGGACTAGAACTCCCCGTCTCCTGGTGATTGGTTCAGTGTCACCCAGTCCCCTTTCATGCCTAAGGCGGGATTGGAACTCCCCGTCTCCTGGTGATTGGTTCAAAGTCACCCAGTCAGCTTTCATGCCTAAGGCGGGACTAGAACTGCCCATCTCCTGGTGATTGGCTCAGTGTCACCCATTCGCCTTTCATGCCTATGGTGGGATTTGAACTCACCATCTCCTGGTGATTGGCTCAAAGTCACCCAATAAACTTTCATACCTAAGGCAGGACTAGAACTCCCCGTCTCCTGGTGATTGGTTCAGTGTCACCCAGTCCCCTTTCATGCGTAAGGTGGGACTAGAACTCCCCTTTTCCTGGTGATTGGTTGTCACCCCAACCAGCCTTCATAGTTTGAAACACATGAATCCTTCCTCTTCCTTCTTAATCTTTTGAGGCGCTGGGTTCAAAATTCGTCGCCTCCTTCGGAGATGAAGGACTGATCTTGGGGGCGGCCCCCCGGAGCCCATCTCTTGCCCTGTTCAGCCCCCCAAAGCCATATCCAAAGCTTAAGGAGGGCACATCTTGCAGGATCCCCGTCCCCAGCCCTCAATCTCCATTACTGGGCAGATGGAAAAGGCACCACAAGGAGGTTGCTTCCCAAAAGTTGAGCAATGGAAGGGGGTAATTGAAGTTCCAGATTCCCCCCACCCACCCAGGCCAGCCCCCCACCCAATATCCAAATCTGGAGGTGGGCAGACCCTGCAGGATTCCCCCATCCTGCATGACCACCACTGGGCAAGTGGAAAGGGCACCACGAGGTGATCCTTCCCAGCAAGACTTGCAAGGGGGGAATCTAAACTTGGGAGGGGTCCAGACCCCCTAGGCCAGGTCAGGCCAACCCAGACCCCAACCCAAGAACCAAATTTTGAGGGGGTAGATCTTGCAGAACCCTCTCCTGATCAGTGCCATTGGGCAGGTGGAAAAGGCACCACCAGGTGATCCCTCCCCTCCTATCCAAGGTCCAAACTTTGCGGTGGGTAGACCTTGCAGGACAACCTACCACCACCATTAACCCCATTGGGCAGGTAGAAAGGACACCACCAGGTGATCTCTTCCCAGTAAATGAGCGGGGGAAGGGTCCAGGCCCCCTTAAATCCCCCATAGAGTGGGGGTCCACCCCCCTTCCTGGCTAGAAGAATCCTCCCCTCCTCGGGGGCCCCGATAGAGGGGTCCGATCTTCCCCTCACCTCGCCCAAGGGGCTCATCCTCCCCCCCTCCAGCCCCGCCCGGACTGCGGCAAGCCCCCCCCCCCATACCCCTACTCCCTCCCCTCCCTCCGCTGACCTGGGCGGGGCTCCACTCGGCCATGGCCCGGCGAGGACCGGTCAGTAAGCGAGGCGAGGAACCGGTGGGGGGGGGAAACGAACGGGCGCGGCAAGGAGAGGAGAGGAGAGGAGAGGAGCGAGCGGGGCGAGCGGCGGGGCGAAGCGGGTCCAGGAAGCCGCGGGGGCCGCAAGGAGCCGCGGCGCCGCTTTTCTCTGCAGCGACGCCCGGCTTCCGGAGGTCGGCACTGCAGCCTCTCGGTCGGAAGAAAGGGAGGGGAGAGAGGAGAAAAGGAGGGGGGCCCTCGCGGTTTTCCGCTTTTGGGGTCCCCCCTCCGGCCGTCAATTGGGAGGGGTCCGTTTTTGGGGTCCCCGCTTTTCGCGGTCCTTTTGTGGGCCCCCACTATTGGGGGGTCTCTTTGGGGAGCCTCTCTTTTGGGCTCTACCGCTTCAGTCTCCCCTTTTGGGGTCTCTTGGGTGGAGAGGTCGCCACTTTTTAAACCTCGGCTTTCGGAGTCCCCGCTTCTGAGTCCCCCCTCCGGGCCTCAATTTGGGGGCCCCCACTTCGGAGTCTCCACTTTTGGGGTCCCCGCTTTTATGGTCGCTTTGGAGAGCCTATAGTCGGTCTCCCCTCGAGTCCCCCCTTTTGGGCTCCCCTCTTTTGGGGTCTCAATTTTGGGGTCCTCGCTTCGGAGTCCCTTTTGAGGATGTCCCCTTTGGGCGTCTCTTTTGGGGTCCCCATTGTTCGGCCTCTGCTTTTGGTGTTCCCATTTCTGAGTCCCCCACACCCTTTTGGGGTCCCCACTTTTGGGATCAATTTTGGGGTCCCTATTTCTGAGTCCACCACGTTTAGGTGGGGGAGAGTGGAGAGGAGGGGCAGGGAGGGAGGGGACGCCTCCTGCCCTCCCCTCCTCTCCCTCCCGCTCCTCTCTTCCCCCCTCCCCTCCCTGCTCTATCTCCATTCCAGCCCCCACCCTCGCCCCGCCCTCCCAAGCCTTCCGTTGCGTCGGTTGCAGCTGTCGGAAGGACCACACCTTCCCCCTAACGGCCGGAATCAGCAGCTCCAGGAGCGGTGGATTTTGGGGGGGTCTTTTCTGGGGGGGCGGCTGAATAGTCCCCCCAGCCGCCCAGGTTGGAAAAGCGGGAAAGGAGCAAAGGGGGGAGGGGAAGGAGGGAGTGAGGGAGGCAGCCCCTCCCACTGGAGGGGACCCCCCCCAAAGCTGTTGGGGAAGGGGCTCATCTGGCTGCCCTACCCGAAATTTGGAAGGTGACTAGGACGAGGGGTTCTGGGAGTGGAAGCCCACCCCTCTGGGAGCAGGGGGGATTCTGGGAATGGACACCCACCCCTCTTGAAACAGGGGATTTTGGAAGCCCACCCCTCTTGAAGCATAGGGGATTCTGGGAGTGAATGCCCACCCCTCTTGAAACGGGGTATTTGGGGAGTGGAAGCCCACCCCTCTTGAAGCAGAGGGGATTCTGGGAGTGGAAGCCCACCCCTCTTGAAGCAGAGGGGATTCTGGGAGTAGATGCCCACCCCTCTTGAAATAGGGGGTATTTGGGGAGTGGAAGCCCACCCCTCTTGAAGCAGAGGGGATTCTGGGAGTGGACGCCCACCCCTCTTGAAACGGGGGATTTTGGGAGTGGACACCCACCCCTCTTAAAACATGGGGGGATTCTGGAGTGGAAGCCCACCCCTCTTGAAGCAGAAGGGATTCTGGGAGTGGATGCGCACCCCTCTTGAAATGGGGGATTTGGGGAGTGGAAGCCCACCCCTCTTGAAGCAGAGGGGATTCTGGGAGTGGACGCCCACCCCTCTTGAAACGGGGGATTTTGGGAGTGGACACCCACCCCTCTTAAAACATGGGGGGATTCTGGAGTGGAAGCCCACCCCTCTTGAAGCAGAAGGGATTCTGGGAGTGGATGCGCACCCCTCTTGAAATGGGGGATTTGGGGAGTGGAAGCCCACCCCTCTTGAAACGGGGTATTTTGAGAGTGGAAGCCCATCCCTCTTGAAGCAGAAAGGATTCTGGGAATGGACACCCACCCCTCTTAAAACATGGGGGGATTCTGGGAGTGGAAGCCCACCCCTCTTGAAGCAGAGGGGATTCTGGGAGTGGACACCCATCCCTCTTAAGGCACGGAGGGATTCTGATAACAGATAACCAGAATTGGAAGGGACCTTGTAGGTCATTTAGTCCAACCTCACCCCCCACAAGAGGGAGACCCTACACCATTTCTGACAGATGGGAGTCCAATCTCTCTTGAAAATCTCAAGTGATGAAGCTCCCACAACTTCTGTTCCATGGGTTGATTGTTCTCCCTGTCAGAAAGTTTCTCCTCATTTCCAGGTTGAATCTCTCCTGGATCAGTTTCCATCCATTATTCCTTGTCTGGCCTACAGGCGCTTTGGAGAATAGCTTGACCCCCTTCTCCTCTCTGTGGCAGCCCCTCAAATACTGGAACACTGTTCTCCTGTCTCATCTGGTCCTTCTCTTCCCTAGACTAGCCAGGCCCAGTTCCTGCAACCTTTCGTTGTATGTTTTAGCCTCCAGTCCCCTCATCATCCTGGTTGCTCTTCTCTGTACTTTTTCTAGAGTCTCAACATCTTTTTTTATAGTGTGGTGACCAAAACTGGATGCAGGACTCTAGGTGTGGCCTTACTAAGGCTTTATAGAGTGGTATTAGTATCTCCCTTGATCTTGATTGTATCCCTCTGTTAATACAATTTAGGATTGATTGCATGGGCTTTTTGGGCTGCTGCTGCACACTGCATTCTGGGAGTGGAAGGCCACCCCTCTTAAATCTCAAATCTTTGCTTTGCATCCCCAGGGTCTGCAGCCTCCCCAACAGCCCCACCCTATTGCCAGGAAAACAGCCAATGGGGGTGGGCATTTTCCACCCCCTCCCTCCCTCCCTCCTATCCACCCACCCAGCCGAGAAGGCACTGCCGGCTTCCTGAATGAACCATTGTTTGCCTGGCCCGCCTCTCTGGGCAGGCACCCCATCCAATCCCAGGCAGGGAGAGATGCTCCCGAGACCGGGCAGCCACCAATCGGTGACGGAGATATAGCCTGGCAGAGGCTGGGCAGGGCGAGGGGAGGGGTCTTGGGGGGGCAGGCCGGGCGACGGGGGCTGAGCCTCCTCCCTTTGGCCTCTCTGCCCTGCTCTTCCAGGCCAAAGGGGGCATTTTGGGAGGGGGGGTGGCCTCTTTGCCTCCTCCAGCATCCTTTCTCCGCCTGCATCCCTCCTACATCCTCCGAAGGGACCCGCCCGTCGCCCTGAGCAACCGGCTGAAGAGGTGGGAGGGGGGGAGAGAAGAACCAGGCCAACGACCACCAAACCCCTCGTCCCCAGCCACAGAGACTTGGGGCAAAGCTCAGGTGAGGTCGCCCCTCCGCATCCACCTGGGGAATCGCCGGAGATGGGCGAGGGACCTTGTGCTTTCCTGCCTCCCCCCCCCCACCCCAACAGAAATGCTGTAGGGTCTCCCGCTCGGGCGGGGGGGGGGTTGGACTAGATGACCTACAAGGTCCCTTCCCACTCTGATGATCTGACTCCCAAGCCCACCCCCATCCTGGCATTCAGCCCATGAAGGGGAGGAAGGGGGAACGGGGAATGGCCTGGCTTGGGAAGTTGGTGGGGGGAGGGGATTACTCCAACAACGGAGGAGATCTTTCAGGACAAAATGTCAGGAATGGTCAGAGGGTCGCCTGCTTGAGTGGGGGTGATGGGTGGACTGGATGACCTCCGAGGTCCCTTCCAACCTTGTTACTCTGGAAGGGCCTCCTGCTTGAGTAGGAGCTGTGGACTGGATGACCTCTAAAGACCCAACTCCGTTATTCTGGAAGCAGAAGGGACTTCTGGGAGAGCCAAGGCACAGTGCCCATCGTCCCCAGCCAGTCCAGTGGGATGAAGGCCTGTCTCCTAGAACAATAATGTCTGCCAGCTTAAATTCCCCAATCGGCATGCTTTAGGAGGGGAAGACTCCAACTCCCAGAATTCCAAGCTTTTTCCTATTGGGTTTCCCCTGAACTTTGAATCGCCACTAAACGAATCCTTATAAGCCGAGGACTACATGCATTTAATATGCCTGTTTGTGCATCACCCGGAGTCCCTCAATGAGGCGGGGCGTCCTTTAACAAGACAAAACAGTACGTATATACAAGTACGTATAAACAAGACAAACCAGCACGTATATATATATACGGGCAGTCCGATTTGCTTAGTGACCATTCCAAGTTCCAACCGCCTTGGAAAAAAAAAACGACTGTTTTTCACCCTTGTGACAGTTGTGGCGTCCTCCCAGCCCTGATTCAAAATTTCAGATGCTCGACGGCAACCGACTCATACTTACGACGGTCCGGGCGGGCGGGGGGGTCACGTGATCCCCTTTTGCGACCTCCCCAAACAGCAACACCAACAGGGAAGCTGGATTTTCTTCCCTGCCGCGTTTCTCGCTAAACAATGGCGGCGATTCGCTTAACGATGGTGGTTGTAAAAACGGGACAAAACTCAGGAGACGCAAACCTCACCAAACAGCCGGAAATTGTGGGGCCGCAATGGCAGTTGTAAGGCGCGCGAGAGAGAGAGTCGTCCCTCCTGCCAATATTTAGGTCCAAAACTGAGGGGTGTCCTTCGGTTCCTCGCAGATCCAACCGGTTTCAGAGGAACTCGCGGCATCCTGGCTGATTTTGGCGATACCTCCAAGGAGGCTGTGAGGATGATGAAGGAGATGGAACGAGATGTGGAGAACTGTGGCTATCCAGACGTTGGTGGGTCTCTGGGCTGTTTGGATTCGTCAAATGTCTTCTTCCTTTTTTGTCATTTCGCAAAATTTTTTTACAAGACCGACCAACCGTGGCTTGTTCGAAAAGATATGTGCCTGGTGGAGAAACACGGTTTAATCTGGAGAGAAGAACGGGTTGGGATCTCGGAGTTGAACCATAAGGTTCTAGGCACTCTCTGAGCTTGGGGGTGTTCTTGTGGACATTTTGTGGCCCTAGTAGGAAGCATCATCCATGCTAGAAAGGAAAGGGGGTTACAGGGAGGGAGGAACGGAACGGAACGAGCGAGGGAAGGAAGGAAAAGTAAGTAGACAGGAAGAAAGGAAAGACAAATGAAGGGAGGAAAAGTAGGAAGGAAAGGAAGAAAGTAAGGACAAATGAAGGAAGGGGGGAAGGAAGGAACGAAGGAAAAGTAGGTAGGAAGAGCCTGTTCCCAGTGGGCGCTTGCGCAGAGCCGCCAGAAGGCAAGAACAGTTAAGACAAAAGGGGTGACTCGGGAGTAAGGCTTGGAGGTGATTGGCTCCTCCCATAGGACATAAAGGAGGAGCAAAGGGACAAAAGGTTTTGGGGAACAGTGTGATTGTTACTTTCTCAGGAAGCCTTGGTCAGAACAAGGAAGAGGAGGGAGGAAGGGAAGGAAGGAAGGAAAGAAAAAAGGAAAGAAGGAAGGAAAGAAAGAAAGAAAAAAGGAAGGAAGGACGGACGGACTGGGGGATCCTTGGTGCTCTCTGAATTGTTTTCTTGCATACATTTCATGACCCAACTAGGAAACATCATCAGTGCTAGAAGGGAGGGTTGAGTGCGGAGAGGAGAAGGAGGAGGAGGAGGAGAATGTGGGGTCCTTGGAGCTCTGAGCTGGGTGGTTTCCTTGCAGTGTTTCATGACCCAACTAGGTAACACCATCAGGCTCTGCCCCGTACCAACTCTCAGAAGGACAGGAGATTCACTTCCTTCTGCTTTTCCTTCCCCAGAGGAGAGCTGGCAGCCGAAAATCATCAAGCAGGAGGAGGAGGAGGAAGATGGGTTGGAGATGCACCTTAACCAGCTGGAGGTTGCCGCCACCGCTGCGCAAGGTGCCACCAATGGACTCCACCAGGTTGCAGGAAAACCGAGCAGCCCTGAGCCCGTTCTGCTGGGCTCCGGAGCCGCCAGTGAGGAGATCCTCTTGGTGGACTACCATGTGAGTCCTTACGTGCGGGGGTGCCGACCTCAGCTGGGGGAGCTGCCCCACTGGTGCCTGGAATGCGGCAAAAGCTTTGGCTTGAAGTCCGAGCTGGAAATTCACCAGTCCAAGCACGCTGGGCAGAATTCCTACATCTGCGGTGACTGCGGGCGGAGCTTCATGGAGCACATGGCGCTGTCCGGGCAGGGTGCCTGTGCTGCCGGACACCCCTTCAGCCCTTCGGGGAGCCGGAGAAAAGGACCATCCTTGCCCAGCGAAACCGTGGTTCAACGCAAGGAGCGCAAGGAGCTGTCACTGCAGGAGAAAGTCCGCGTGCTGGAGATGCTCGAAGGGCCCAAGGTCTCGCAGAGTGAACTGGCCAAGCGCTTCGGGGTATCCCAGCCCCAAATTTGCCGCATCATCAAGAACAAAGAACGGATCCTGACCGAGTGGGGGAAAAACGCCAACCCGGGTCGCAAACGCAAACTAGAAGACAAAGGGCCAGCTGGTGGCGACCGGACATTCTTTCAGTGGTTCGAACGCAGCTGCGGACACCCATTCCAAGCTGAGAAAGTCACCTTCGGAGGTGGGGAACCGGGCTTGGAGACTGCTCTCCAGTGGCCACACAGCTCCTCAGTGGCCAAGTCGAAAATGGGTCCCAGGAGGTCCCTCCCGGAGAAGTGGAGCCGGGAACAGTTGGAGGAAGAGGACGAAGAAGATGAGAATCGCTGGGAAAGTACAACGCTGCCCTGTATCCTTGGACACTACGACCTTCCCAATGTCTATGCGTGTGGTGAGACGGGCATGCTCTTTCGAGCGACCCCCGATGATCTGGCGACCCAGAGAAGTGGTGGCGAAGCCAACGACCAGCTGACCGTCTTGCTCTGTGCCAACATGGATGGCTCGGAGAAAAAGGATGTGTTGATCGTGGGCAAGGCGGTGCGGCCATTTGGGACACTCCGTGGATTGTCATCTGCGACCTACAAGACAAACCGCCGGGCCTGGATGACCCCGGCCATCTTTTCTGAGTGGCTTCAGAAGTTCAATGAGGAGATGAAGGAGCAGGAGAGGCGGGTGGCGCTCTTCATCACACAGTGCAGCGTCCACCCCTATGCCGAGCTCTCCAATGTCCAGATGGTCTTCATGCCACCTCACCTTGCCTGGCTGCCTCCTCTGGAGCAAGGGGTTATCCAGAATTTTAAATGCCACTATCGGAGACGGATGCTGACCCATCTCTTGGTCAAGGACCACGGCCAAGTTGCCAGCCCCACCAGCAAACTATCCAGGTTCCTCACCCTGCTGGATGCTATCCACTTGGTGGTCCAAGCATGGTCAGAGGTGTGCCCTCAAACCATAGCAAACTCTTTCAAAGCGGCTGGCTTCAGTGTGAATCCCCGCCTGATGACCCCTTCGTTGGAAGTGGTGCGAGCATTGGGCTGCAAGGATCAAGACCAGTTTGAGCAGTTCGTGCTGATGGATGAAGGGTTGGAGTGCTTTGGAGACCATGAGGGCGTGGATGCGGTGAAGGAGGTCCCTCCATCCCAAGAACCCATCTCAGCAAGAGCAGAAGAGGAAGAGGAGAAGGAGGAACCGGTCCCCTTCTCCTGTCCCTCCAAAGCTGACGTCGTGGAAAGTTTGGCGAAGCTGCGGCGCTACCTGGAGTGCCACGTGGTGTCACCCAACATCTTCCAGACGTTCTACCAGTTGGAGGACACAATCCACGCCCTGGCTCTGTCCGACATGCAGTTAGCCAGAGCCAAACCCTGTCAAGACTGAGGCCCAATGTAAAGCTTGAATGGGCGGAGCACTCTGATCCTGAAATGGGTGTCCAGAAATCCACCAAGCCATGCTCTTTTTGGATTTCTGGACACCCAGTAGAGTCTCCAAAGTATTTTTTGGCATTTAGTATCAAGCAAAATCTTGCCATTTTCCTCTGGAGAATTAGTAGCATGCAGAAAAGAACTGCAGAGTAGCAGGTTTCGAGCAAGAAACAAGGGGGAGAAAAAAATGATTTCTGGATATAACTGACCACCACCTTCTCGCATAGAATCTGGGGAGGGGGTGGTGGACAGCAGGGGTCTTCCATTTGACCCATCCTGACTTCTGCTTATCTACCAAGGGCAAGTTTGTTCGGTGTATTAGATTGTGATTTTTAGACCATGATTCAGCCTCTCACTGATATTGGTTAACAGCAAGTTTGCAAATGTAGAAATGTGTGGATAACAGAAAGGCCTGGGGGTTCCCGGGGGAGGGAACAAACCATGCTACATCCCCACATGCACATGATGGGAGTCAGTCCCCCGCGATGGATGCAAAGGACAGCCTCTGCGTTCTTCATATGAGGGGCTCAAGGCCTCTTCATGACTTGTACAGGACACCATACATTGGCCTGTACAGGCGACGTAGCCCTGTAGACATGATCAATGACATTGAAGGGAACTTAAGGCTTAAAGGTTGGAGAAAGGGGATGTTAAGGGGTTACGAGGCCCGGAACAGAAGGTCGTCTTCTGATGTCCTGAAGGACGTGGTGACCAGGCACAGCAAATCGGGGCGATGGAGATCGTGTAGTGCCCGGACAGCTACAACCGACGCGGACCCATTTCTCTGGGGAGCTTCTGTGAGACCTCAACCTTGGAGTAGTGTTTCATCTCAAGCCTGGCTTGGCCACCAGCAGTGGACACACATCACCCCGTGAAAGAGGCCTCTTCGGAGAAGACTGCTGGATGAAGCCCAGACGCTACATCGGGGCAACAGTGGCGCCAAGAGAGAACAGCTTTGGAGTTTCTCAGAATTCCCCTGCTTTTGGAAAATAAGAGGGAGGGGTGTAGATGCTAAGAGCCCCTGATCCCGCTCAGTCTGGGTGTCTGAAGGACTTTGACTTCACAGATGGAAATGATCTTCTGGACTGGATGCCAATAAAGTGTTCAAAGGCTGATTTCCGTAGTGGGTGTGTATGTACATCGGTGTGTTGTTTGCACGTAAAGACACAAGGGCAGCCCCATTCCGCCTCACGGTAATAATTGCACAACTTCATTGCCACACTCTGGGTTGCTTTGTTCTCTTCACAGCCTCACAGCCACAACACAAATTAGTGTGATCACTGGAATTCTGTGAATTTTATCTATCTGTCCATCTATGATGTCTCTGACTAATCTACTATCCATCCATCCATCCAATACATCTCTCCGTGTGTTTGTCTTACCTGTCTATCATCTCTATCCATCTAATTCATCCCTCCTTCCATCTTTGTCTGTCTCTGTCTAGCTATACCTACCTACCTAAGGTAAAGGTTCCCCTCACACATGTGCTAGTTGTTTCCATCTGTAGGGGGCGCTGCTCATCTCCGTCACAAAGCCGAAGAGCCAGCGCTGGCCGAAGACGTCTCCGTGGTCATGTGGCCGGCAGGACTCAATGCCTTCGAAGGCACACGGAACGCTGTTCCTTTCCCACCAAAGGGGTCCCTATTTTCCTACTTTCATTTTTTACCTGCTTTCAAATTGCTAGGTTGGCAGAAGCTGGGACAAGGAACGGGAGCTCCCTCCATTACGCAGCGCTAGGGATTCGAACCGCCGACCTTTCTGATCGACAAGCTCAGCGTCTTAGCCACTGAGCCACCATGTCCGTCTACTTACCTATCACCTGTTTCTCTATTCATCACTCTCCCTACTGTCGATCCATCGATTTACCCCTTCTTCCATCTCTTTTTGTCTTCTCTAAATTTCTCTCCCCTATCTATCATCTATCTATCCATCATCTTCCTACCTCCTTGTTGATCCATCCATCCATTCCCCCTTCCATCTCTTCTTCGTATTTCTGTCTTATTTCTCTCAATCTGTCTCTATCTCTCATCTATCCATCCATCTAATTACCTACCTACCTGTTGATCCATCCATCCATTCCAATTCTTCCCTTCCATCCTTTGCCTGTATGCCTTCTCTCTTATTCTACCTATCTTATCATCTCTTGCCTCTCTCCCCTATCAATCATTTATCTCTTCTATATAAATCTATATATAATCTATTAATCCATCTATCCAACCATCCACCCTCATACATATATACGCACCTATTGTATCTATTTATATGTTATCTATCCATTCCATGATGCATCCATCCGTTTCTCCATCCATTTTTATATTACCTATCCAGCCATCCATTATATATAAGACCTCTCCATGCAAAATAAGCCCTAATTATGACCTGCCCCTAATTAAGCTAGGGTGGGGATGGGGGTGGGTGGAGCTGCCCTACTACTTACCTTTGGACAATTATTATAGCCAGGCCTCGCACACCCCAACACCTACCTGGCCAGCCCATTTCTTCTGCAGCCAGCAAGCCTTTCCTGAAGGCCTCTGTAGTAACTGATAACAAAGCTCTGGATCGATCCAGAGCTCAGTTATCGGCTGCAGAGGCTTTCAGGAAAGACTTGCCAGCTAGAGAAAAAGGACTTCCGGAAGGAGGCTGAGGGCGACTCGCGCAAGGAAGGTAGTCAGTGGATGGCATCCCCCGAAAATAAGTCCTGGTGCCTTTTTGGGGGGGCAAAAAAAATAAACATGATATACACAACTGTCTGACTCACTTAACAAATGCGGTGATTCATTTAACAACGGTGGCAAGAAAGTCCGTCAAATGGGACAAACCTTCTTTGGCAACCATCTCACTCAGAGCGGGAGAAATTTGCGGCTCCATTGTGGTCGTTATGTCGAGGATGAACTGCGTTATAATGTTCAATTAGTGACCAGCTGGATTTG
Source organism: Bungarus multicinctus (assembly GCA_023653725.1). Taxonomy (NCBI): domain Eukaryota; kingdom Metazoa; phylum Chordata; class Lepidosauria; order Squamata; family Elapidae; genus Bungarus; species Bungarus multicinctus. The sequence goes on from CM042840.1 coordinate 2,045,885, forward strand.
TTTTGTTTTGTTTTTCAAATTCAAGGCAAATCAGCAAAAAACATTAGTTTTGAACAGAAGTGAACAAAAATTTATTGTCTCCCAATTCTGAACTTTTTTCCTTTTTTAAAAATCCAAACAGACTTTTGCAATGTGCTTTTTTGTGGGTCATAACGATGTTTGCGAATGGTTTAACAACACCAACTCAACAACTTGCTAAACAATGGCTCTCAACTTTGGAAACTTTGAAGGCAGATGGACTTCAGTTCCCAGAAATCCTTAGCATGGGTGTCTAGGGAATTCTGGGAGTTGAAGTCCACCCATCGAAAAAGTTACCAATATTAAGAAACACTGTTCCAGAGCACTGTGGGTAATAAACACTTACAAAATCTCAACTATTATTCACATATGCAAACTTTTTTTTAAACAAACGAGGAATATTCATTAAATTGTTCCCAAATCAAATAAATCTTTTTCCCAGCAAAAGAGCAGCTGGTAGAACATTGCGAGTTCCCGAAAAACGGATTTTCATAGGAAATTCTGTGCTTATTCACGCCTGGCACCAAAGTCTTCACATGGAACCTAAGAGCTGGGAGGAACCCAGAGGCCATCTAGTCCGTCCCTGATGCAGGACTCCATAGCTGTTTATCTACCTGATGCACTAGTGGTTGTTGTTCATCGTTTAATGACCCCGTAATCCCTTGTATCTAGGTAGAGTCGGGGCAATTGAACGGACCTGCATGTTTACTGGCCAGATGCTCTTTCCTGTCGCCAATGCAGAGGTTTTTAGAAGATATATTTTCATTGTGCCCAGAGAGAAATACTAGCTTCTGCCTAAGATCAAACTCACAGCCTGCTGATTGTGAGGTGAGGGCTCCACCACTAGGCCACCGCCCCACTCCACCCGATGCGTCAGTGAAGCTTTGAAATCTGCCGTTGACTGAAGACGGTTCAATGCCTTGCTTCTCCACTCCTTTAAGACGTACTAGCTGGGGAATTCTGGAAGTCGAAATTCCACACAGCTTCGGAGTCGAGAAGGGCTTCTTGAAAGGGACAAATGGAGGAGAGAGATGGACTGTCTAGGATTCCCAACCTCGATGGCCCTTTCACGATCAGGCTCCCCCCCCCCCCCATGGCGATGGGACCCAGGGACCAGAGCAGCAATGGGTTCAGGAGTACCCTGATTGTCTCCCAACTCTTGACAGACCTGGTTAAGGGTTGTGATTCGGGACAGAACCTGGGTTTTACATCTCTGCAGCTCAGGGGTGGGATTCAAATTTTTAACAACCGGTTCTGTAGGCATGGCTTAGTTGGTGGACATGGCTTGGTGGTCATGATATTGGCTGGGCATGGCCAACTCAACATCACTCACATCGAGGCACGCATCTCCTCCCCTGGCCTCTCATGACTGTGGGGATGCTGCAACAGTTGTAAGTGTGAAAAAGGGTCATAAGTTACTTTTTTCAGTGCCACTGTAACTTTGAATGATCACTCCACACAAGCAAAGTACCAGCAAAGGAGGGGAAAAATAATTCCAGAGAAGTTCCTGAGACAGGAAGTCTAGTCCTGCCAAGAATGTAATAAGGGTTAACGGAGAGGCAGTTTCTGTCAGCAACACCAGACTGTTTCCTTCCTGCCTTCCTTACAGGATTAGGCCAGGAATTTCTTCTAACAACCGATTCTCTGAACTGCTTAGAAGGTTAACAACCGGTTCTAGCAAATAGGTGCGAACTGGTAGAATCCCACCCCTGCTGCAGGGGTCATCAGATGCTGGGCATAAACCAGGTTAAGACAGGTGTAAAACTCCCAGGGCTGCAGTCCATGAATGGGCTTTGAGCTGTTCAGAATCAGGCCATGGAAGTGGTGGGCAAGTGTGCATGCAATCCCCACTTGCAAGAGCAACAGCTGAATGCATGCACACACCCTTGTGCGAGTGGCGTGTGCGCCCATCACTCATACGCAAATGAACCTGCGCGCGTACACTTGCTCACCACTTGTACAGAACCATACCCTCTCCCTCCCCGTCGTGTCACAACACAGGATAGTTTGGGGATCTCAATCTGAAAGCAGAGTTCTTCTTCACCATGTCCTCTGAATGAGAAACGCACTTCTGCTGTCCAGCTCTTCAAACTGTGCGAATGTTCTTGGCCCCAAGGCCCTTCCCGCTGCCCCCCCCCGATGCAAGTCTGATCTTCATCCCACCCATAGAGAAGTGGTGGCTGCCAAAAGGTCCTGTCTGTGCTTCCGAACTCATGTCTCATTCCGCGCGGATGCACTGCCCTCATTGGTGACTCCTCTGATGGAAGGTGAGATATTTGGCCTGTGTAAATGTCCTGCTACAATTGGGGCATGCAAAGGGTCTCCTTGGGAAGAGGGTGGAGGCATCCTGGTTTGCTCCCGCCGCTTTGTCAACAGGCTCGGAGTGCAGCGGAGTCTTTTTCGGCTGGAAGGGAAGCGATGGACTTGGTTCGCCGTACCAGAGACCCTCCCTGTTCCCATGGGCCTGGAGGTGAGCCCGCATGATGTTTTTGTCCCGGAAGCGTTTATCGCATTTGGGGCACCGATATGGCTTCTCCTGCGTCTCGCGCACCTTCCTGAGGGCCAGAGCTTCGCCATTGCTCTCTGCGAATAGGTGCTGCTCGCCACGGTGTACTCGTTGGTAGCTCTTGAGGTGCTGCAACTGGCTGCATGTCTTCCCGCACAGCAGGCAGTGGTAGGGGCGTTCACCCGTGTGTATCCGGTGGTGGATGGTCAGCGTGGTCTGGTTACGGAATGTCTTCCCACATTCATGGCAGCTGTATGGCCGCTCACCCGTGTGCACCCGCAGGTGGTTGATCAGCGGCTGCTTATGGGTGTACCGCTTGCCGCAGGCGGTGCACGCAAAGGGCTTCTCACCTGTGTGCACCCGCTGGTGAATCTTCATGTGGTGCCTTTTGCTGAAACATTTCCCGCATTCCGTGCAGGAAAAAGGCCGTTCCCCATCATGGCCCTTCAGGTGGGACACTAGGACTTGTTTGAGCCGGAAGCCACGCCCACAAACAGGGCAGGCAAACGGAAATTCCATCGAGTGTGTCGCTCGGTGTTTCCGCAAGTCCTGCAGCCGGTTGAAGCTCTTCCCACACCGCACACAGCTGTGCGGCTTCGCTGGATGCGAAGACACCCCTAGTTGGTGCAGCAGCTGGAGCTTGGCAGCAAGAAATTCCGTGGCCTGAGGGAGGGTACCCGCGTCGGGAGGATCCTTCCTGCGTAGATGGGTTTTGAGGTGACGCCTGAGGTCGCTCTGGGCGGGGAAGGCCTTAGAGCAGAGGTGACATTTGAACGGACGCTCCCCGGTATGCGTCCGGATGTGGATAGTCAGGGCCACATTTGTGAGGAAAGTCTTATCACACTCGGGACACTTTCGTGGATTCATCTTTGGCATCATCCGTGGGAGACACCCGGTGTTCACCTTGGATGCTGCAGCTTTACTCTGCCTCACTGCCGTGTCCGCTCGCGGCTGCGTGGTCTTTCGCCTCCTTTTCCCCCGGGGTACGTGCTTCTCCTCTCCTCCCTCCTCATCTTCGGCCATTGGGACCCCATCGCCTGCTGGGAGGACAGGAGAAGAGACAAACTCACCCTCAAGTCAGCACTGCAATTCCCAGCACCCGCCATTTGGAATGAGAACACAAAAGCAAGGGATATTCCTAACTTTCGGGTCCTGTCAGACAATGAAGAAGAAAAAGGACAGGGAAACAGACAAGCACTTGAACCCGAGACCAGGAGGCCCCTCCAATAACAGAACACCTGCTAAGAGACCACCCCTCAACAATTTTAGAAGCGTGTGATTTGGGGGGGGGGGGAGTGTGGATCTCAGTGGCCGCGGGTTCCCAATGATTGTTGATCAGCCTGAAATCCTTAATCCAATGATGACGAACATGACACGTGTGTCAACACTGACATGCCATGACATTTTGGGTGACACACTAGAGTTCACCAAGACCTACAACAATACCTGTAGATCGCCCTTGACTTACAACATTTAACGACCATTCAAAGTTCAATGGTGCTGGAAGAAGGGACTTAAACGACCCTTTTTTGCATTTACGACTGTTGCAGCGTTCCCGTGGTCACGTGGTCAAAGTGCAGCCACTTGGCCACTGACGCATATTTTTGACTGTTACTGTGTCCTGGGATCACATGATTCCCTTTTGCGACTTTCTAACCAGCAAAGTCAATGGGGGAGCCAGATTTACTTAACAAGCTTGTGACTTAATTTTAAAGCTGCAGGGATTCACTTAATAATGGTGGCGAGAAAGGTCGTAAAATGGGGAAAAGCAAATTCACATCACAAATGTCTCGTTTAGCAGCAGAAACATTGGGCTCAATTGAGGTCATAAGAGGAAGACTGCCCTCCGTAGATCAGCCATGTCCTTCTATTTCTCTGTGTACAGGTCCTCCTCGTTTTACGACCCCAATTCGAAGCAGAATTCCCGTTGCTAAGCAAGGCAGTCTGAGTAGCTTAAGAGTGACAGGGATTCACTTAGTAATGGGGAAAAGATGTCGTAAAATAGAAAACAAAACTCACTTCGCAAATGAATTGGAATGCGTAACAACTGAAATGTTGGGCTCTATTGCAGTTGTACATCGATAACAACCCGGAACACAAATTTTAGACACAGAGTGTGTGTGTGTGTGTGTGTGTAGGGAGTAATCCTTACCCAGCGACGCTACCAGCTCATAAGTTTCCACCATCACAGCTTGGTAAAAGTCCTGCTGCCACTTGGTAAGGTACGTCCACTCAGCAGCCGTAAAGTGCACCACGACGTCCTCAAAACTCACCTATGGAAGAAGCGAGAGGATGCAGCGCAGTAAAATGTCCGCCTTCGGACGAGATTTGCATGTCGCACAAAGCGGGTCCGCACCCCGGATTCCCCCCCTCCCACTTTCAAGAACACTAACACCTCAGGATGACACAACCGAAGGGACTCAGTGAGCGGCCGGATTGGCATTGCGACCGAATGGCATACAATTTCAAATCATGGCGGCGCACCGCATCCGCAGCCCAGAAAAGATTGATGGACGCATGGACACACGGAAAGGAGGCAACGCTGTCGGTCCAAACCTGGTTGAGTTTCTTCCAAATTTGGGGAAATTGATTTATTATGATTATTACAGGTCATCCTCGACTTACAATGGTTCATTTAGCGACCATTCAAAGTTACAATGGTGCGAAAAAAATGACATTCAGATCATTTTTTCAAACATCAAGACCATGGTAGCATTCTCAAGTGATGAAATTCAGACGCTCAGCAACGAACTCACCTTTATGACGGTCGCAGTGTCCCGGAGTGACATGCTCCTGTTTTGCGACCGTCCGACAAGCAACGTCAATTCATGTCACAAGCGTATTGCTAACACTTGAGGCGATTCACATAACAACAGTCATAAAATGGGGCAAAAAACCCACTTCACTGACTCACTTAGCAACACATTGATCTCAATTGCAGTCATAACTCAAGGACTACCTGTATAGATCAGTGTTTCTCGACCTTAACCAGTATACAATGTCTGAATTTCAACTCCCAGAATTCTTCAGCCAAAATGGCCGGTTGGGGGAATTCTGGGAGTTGAAGTCCAGACATCTTATACATCTCCCAGGTTATGGATGAAGGAAACGAAAGGTGCCCCCCATCCAATGAAATTCTTTCATTTCTCCATCTCAGGTATTCCTCGATTTATGACTGCAATTCGAACCAAAAATCACCACTGTTAAGTAAGGCAGCTGCTAAGTGAGTCGGGCCTGATTTGTCCCCATTTTTCTTTGGTTGTTAAGCAAATCAATAGTCGTTAAATGAATCATACGGTCATTAAACAAATCTGCCTTCCCACATTTATTGTGCTTGTCAAAATCCGGCTTGTGAGGTTGTAAGTGGGGATCACGGAACCCTGGGATGCTGCAAATGGAAATACAGGGGATCCTCGGTTTACGACAATTGAGCTCCAAAATTTATGTTGTTAAGTGAGTGAGCCATTTTACGACTTACTTTTCTTTTCATAGTTGTTAAGTGAATCATTGCATTCATTAAGTGAGTCAAAAGTTGGCTAAGTCCATCTGGCTTCCCCACTGACATTGCTGGACAGAAGGTCGCAAAAGAGGATTGCGTGTCCCCGGGACGCCGTGACTGTCATAAGTATGAATCAGTCGACGCACTTCTGAATTTGGATCATGTTAACTGTAAAGAAGTGGAGCCATCTTAAGTGTGAAAATCGGTCATCAATGCCTTTCTTCAGCATCGTTGTAATTTTGAATGGTCATTAAATGAGCGGTCATTAGTTGAGGACAAGATGTACCAGCTGGTATTGTGATCATGTGACTATGGATAATGCTGCAACCGTCGTCAGTACGAGGAGCACTTGCTTGCAAGTCCTTTTTCTCAGTGCCTCGAAACATCAAACGGTCGATAAACGAACCCTCGTGAGAACTGCCCGTGTTGAATTTTTGCACATTCCTCTAAGGAGTCCTCACTTTACAACAATCTGCTTAGTGATGGTTTGTAGTTATGATGGGACAGAAAAAAGTAACTTAGGACTGTTTTTCACACTTACGACCGTCGCCACATCTCCGCAGTCACATGATTTAAGTTTGGACGATTGACACCCAATTTTATGATGGTTGTAGGGTCCGGGGATCCCCTTTTTACGACTTTCTGACGCGCCAACGGGGAAGCCGGATTCACTTAACGACCAGGCAACTAATGTTAACTAGGGCAGCCCATCACTTCCCGAATGGGGCCCGGATAAAAGCCATCAAACGGGCCAAGAGTCACTTCAGAAAGGTCTCGCTTAGTGACATAACTTTTGAGGCTCCACTGCGCTCGCATACCGAGGACGACCGGGTAAGGAGAAACCTCAACGGGAGGCGGATGTGCAATCCGACGGTGGCTTCGAGATTTCCGATCCCCCCAAAACAAAAGCCCAGCCCTCTTTCATCCCGCCATCCATTTCCCATGCCTAAAGACCCCCCCCTTTTTTTTTCCCCTTGGGAGAGAGTGGTGAGTTCGAATCTCACCCTCTCTAAACGGGAAGGGGGCATTTCTCCCAATAAGCTGGAAAAAAGAAACTGTGAATTGAAGCCCGCCCTCCCCCTCCCCACCCCTAAATCCTGGGAGGACCCAGAGGTTCAGCCCTTCAATAGGATCTCCCACTCCCCTAAATTGGAGGGGAGACCCCTCCCCTCTCTGCTTGGCTAGGGGACCTCCTCCCAAGTCTTGCCCCCCCCCCAAACCTCTCCCCCATTCCTTCCTTACCAAGTCTACCCCCCCCCCTCAAGAATTAGAGATGTCTGCCAAGTGGAAGCTCCTCAACAGTCTGAGGTGAGATCCCCAAAGACCCTCTCCCCCCCGCACCTGTGGGGGAGACCTCCTAGAGACCCCCTCCTCTTCCCTTCTATGGCAGCCCCCACTTTCCTCCCGCCAAGGACCCTTCCGCCATGGAAGGCTACTGCTGGGAAGTTGGAGGAAGGGACCGCTCTTGCAGCCCCGGGAATGGAAGCGATTGGTCCCCCTGCACATGCTCAGAGGCACCCTTGCCAGGAGGTCCTACCGGTGTAGATGCCAAGCGCTTAGTCATCTCGGCCCGGGATAGAAGAGGAAGAGGAGGAGGAGGAAGAAGAAGAAAAAGCAGGAGGAAGAAGAAAAAGAGGAGAAGGAACAAACAGAAGAGAAAGAAAAAGAGAAGAGAAGGCTCCCCCCCCCCGAGCATGCGCACTTTCCCGCTGCACGGGCTTTGCTCCCAGGATGAAATCTCCTCCCTTTCCAAGGAAGCGAAGCATCCTGGAAAATGTAGTTCGGAGAGAGGGGACTTTTTCCACACAAGCTACAGGGACTTGAATCCTCCCCTCTTAAAGCTTCCTGCTTGGGGGATTCTGGGAATTGGAGTCCTCCCCTCTTAAAGCCTGCAGGCTGGGGGATTCTGGAAATCCTTCCCTCTTAAAGCATGCCAGCTGGTCTAGGGGATTATGGGAGTTGAAGTCCACTCTTCTTGAAGTTGCCAAATCGGAGGAACACTGCCCTAATCAGATGAACCAGGACGTTAAACAAGACTAGCCCACTTTCGCTCATCCCACCAATTTCACCCTTAGCTTCAATGTACTGGTGACATTTTTGTCAAAAAAAATATCAATTTTTCCCAAATTCGAAATTCCCGCTCTTCCAGGTTGCCATTTACACTGATAATATCAGACTTACGTCCGTTCCTGAAGTGACCATTCTAAGCAAGGCCCTGAAGAAAGTGGCCCTTTTTTTACACTTACGACTGTCGCTTTCTCCCCGTGGTCCCTTGATCCAAATTTCAGATTTTTGGCAAATTGACTCATTCTTACAAAGCCCGTGGCCATCCCACGGGTCTGACAGCCAATGGGGAAGCCGGATTCGCTTCTCCTTGACCCACGCCATGATTCACTTAACGACTGTGGCAAGGAAGGTTGTAAAAAGGGGGAAAACAACTCCCTTACCTGTCTCACTTAACGACAGCCAGTTTGGGCTCAAGCATGGCCGTTAAGTCAAGGATCATCTGTCGTAACAGCAGGATGAAATATAATAAAAGGCATTTCTTTTGCTGGTAAAACATAACTCGCTTCCCACCTGTCTCGTTTAACGATGGCCATCTTGGGTGCATTGTAGCCGTTGAGGGCCATCTATCATAACGGCAGGGTGAATATAATCATGACATTTCTTTTGCTGGTACAAATCAAATTCCGTAATAAATGTTGATTTCTTTTGCCGATCGAGCCTGGATTGAATTAAGCATCTCCAAAGTTTGGGAATGAAAATGAGAATTTCACGGAAATTAAAATTTGCGTGGAGTTTGGGCATTTTGTGTGGTGATATTTTGTGTGGATTTTTGGCCTTTCAGTTGTGATGTTTTGTGTGGATTTTTTGCTATTTATGTTGTGACCATTTGCGTGGCTTCTTGGCAGAAAAATGTCCACACTGCTTTGGTTAATGACACGATCAGCTTCACGACTGTGGTGATTCGCTTACCGTCCACAATAAAAAGGGTGGTTAAAGTGGTGGTAAAACCGACTTGAAATCGAGGAAATTCGGGTCTCTTGCGGTCATAAATCGTGATCGTAAGTCATAAAATGAGGACTACCTCTACCAGCTGTTTCTCAGGAAAACTCCTAAAATCTCACACTTTGCATTTTTCTCCACTCCCATCTATTTGAGAGGGGGAAAAAAAGAGGATGGGATTTCATGTTTGTTGGGAAAAGAAACACACCACACAACACAAACACACCCAACACAAGAGCCATAAAATGGTGATTTTATCCCCATTTATTAGCTTTCATCTAAGTTGTAAAAAGGTTGCAGGAGAAGTTAACAACCACTGGCCTATCTGCGCATCGAAAGTCAGAAGTACGCTTCGAGGATATTGCCAGCAGCCCTTGAGGCACTCGAGGAAGTCCCGGTGGAAATGGCCAACTTGCACATTCTCCAACAGTTTGCTGATTCTTGTCCGAAATTTGGCGGGTGCCTTGTTTGTGGAGGGAGGGACGGATGTGTCACAACATGGCCTGCGGCTCACACTTCCCCCCTCCCCGCCCAGCGTGGGCAACGCCGTTTCCATCTTGCATGGAAATTATGGTTAGGTATTAAAAGCTGGGATGGTGGCGTCTACAAGAGCAAATGGACAGGTTTGTTCCGGACAAGAGAATGAGGCTGTTTCTATAGACCACGGGGTGCTTAGATCTGGCCTACGGAGCCACCCTGGAAACAGCGAAGGACTGGCCAGCAGTGCTTCTGCACAGGCCTCACGTGCTCCGATTTTGGCCACGAGGGCTTCCTGAAGTCCTCTGTCAGCGAAAAACGTTAGGAAAGGCTCTGCGCAGCCAGTCTGGGCTCTATTTTGGTCCGCGATGGATTCCTGCAACCCTCTGCCCTTATTTGCTGGCAAAGAGCTGCAAGAGGCCGTTGCGGTTGAAAACAGAGTCTGTGATGTGGAGCTGGCCACGTTTCCTGGCCACATCTGCCCCAAAGTCAAACACAACCCTGATGCAGCCTCAATGAAATTGAGTTTGACATCCCTGCTGTAGACCGACGAGAGGTTAAGTTTGACCTCTCATTGGTTTTAAGAAGCAGCTTTGTTCTCTCGTCTGGAACGAACCTAGCTGTCCCATTTGCTCCTGTAGATACCACCATATTCGCTTTTACCAGAGAAGCCTCCACACCCTCATTAAGGGGACCCTCCCAAGAAGCCATTGAGGTACTCCTTCAATCCACAGCCATGTTTCTGATGTCATGCATCTACAACACAGAGCACAGACGTTATTCCCATACAGCAAGATACAGGTGGGCATTCACCCCGAGTCTTACTCCTGGCAGGCTTGCCAAATGGAAGCCGAGAGCTCGCATGCAAGTGGATAGGTAAATGGTCTGGCGAGAACACTAGGTAGACTCATCCCTATTTTGGGGGACGGGGGCCGTTAGTCCATCGAACTGATCCTACTCCACGGGAAACATTACCACCAGTTCCAGAAACCTAGTTAGGACTCCATACATGGGAATGCCTCTGAGTTTTCCTGCTTGGACAATATGGGCAAGAGAGCGGGGTCTCCTCGCCTGGACAAGCAGCTATTCGGGGAGCACGAAGTCTTCCAAATGCTGCCTAACCCTATCCATTGTTCTTGAATCAGCTCGTCTCACGTCGTCATCTTGAGCTCCTGGAGTGGACCAGACCGCCAGCTGCCCCCATTCTCGACGGAGTGGACAAAATCCATCCTTGCGTGTGAACCCGGTATGGCCAGGGCACGCCCACACCCAGGGGGGTGAGCCAAAACCCCATCCGCGCCACACTGTCTTCAGGCGTGCGACCGGCATTCTTCTCCGACGGCTCGTTGGAAGAAACGGGTGCTGCCTCACCCACAGTGGTGGGGCGATGCCAACCACAGTCGAGCCGGCTCTGGGAAGCGAGAAATGTCACAAGGGATAAATATAACTTTATTTAAATAAACATATTTCAACAACTTTGTACAAATTACAAGTCCTCAGGTTCAGATCCTAGGCACCGAAGTTGGCGGAAGGGCCTTTCAAGAGATCCACCAGAATATCCAGGAGCTGGCTGTGTTGGTGGTGGAGGTCGCCGGGAATGGCCGCCATCTCGTAGCAGAGGCAGGTTTCCACCATCCGGGAAAGGGCCACCCGGAAGTCACGGAGAAGCCGTATGGTGTACGAGTCGCCTTCCAGGACCAGCAGGTCGCTGTCCACCAGGGAGATAGTGGCGCGCCAGCCGTCGTCTGGAAGAAAAGAACAAAGACAGATAAAGAGACGGTACTTTAAGGATGAGAATTCTTCATATACCGTTTCCCCGAAAATAAGACCCTGCCTTATATTTTTTTGCTATCAAAAAAGGCACCAGGTCTTATTTTCAGGAGATGTAATCCACTGATTAACCTCAATTGCGCATAGAGCCCCCGGCCTCCTTCCGGAAGTCTTTCTTCTGCGGCCGGCAAGGTTTTCTTGAAGGCCTCTGTAGCTGATAACAGAGTTCTGGATTGATCCAGAGCTTTGTTCTCAGCTCCAGAGGCCTTCAGGAAAGCCTTGCCAGCCTTGCCAGCTGCCGAAGAAATGGGCCGGCAAGGCAGGTGTCTGCAAGGCCTGTCCAAAGATAAATAGTAGGGGTAGTTCCACCTCCCCCATCCCCACACTAGCTTAATTTTTACCCATGCACTTTGATGTGGGCGGGTTCTTAATTAGAGCTTATTTTGGGGGGTAGGGCTTATATTGGGCACAAGTGTAAAAATCAAGCTAGGACTTACTTTCAAGGTAGGTCGTATTTTCGGGGAAACAGGGTAGTCCTCGACTTACAACAATTCAAGTACTGACCGTTGCAAGTGACGACACTGAAGAAGTGACTGATGGCTGATTCGGACACTTATGACCGTTGCAACATCTGTGTGGGGATGTGATCCAAATTCTGACATCTGGCAACACACTCATATTTATGACAGTTGCAGTGTCCCTGGGGTCACATGATCCCTTCTGGCGGCCTTCTGCCCAGCATCGTCAAAGGGGATTCACTTGTTGATGCTGTAACTAACTAAATACCTGCCGTGATTCACTTAACCACCATGGCAAGGAAAGTCATAAAAATTGGGACAAAATTCACTTTGGGTTCAGAAGACCTCAGAATGGGGAACAATGGTCAATGGGGAAGCCAGATTTACTTAAGAACCGTGTGACTAATGTAACAACTGCAGTGATTCACTTAACAACTCTGGTGAGAAAAATCGTAAAATGGGCAAAAGGTTGCTTAAGAAAAGCGGTTTCTGACAAACAGGTGCAGCTGGTGAACCTCTGCAAAGCCGTAACCAAATCTAAGGAAACATATAGGTAATCCTTGATTTACAACCACAAGTTAACCCAACATTTCCGTCACTAAAAAAGACGTGATTATTCAGTGAATTTTGCCCCATTATATGACCACAGTTATTAAGCAAATCCCTGCACTTCAGTTTGGTCACATGGTTGTTAAATGAATTGGGCTTCCCTGTTGACTTTGCTTGTCAGAATGACCCTGGAATGCTGCGACTGTTGTAAATATGAGTCCGTTGCCAAGCATCCAAATTTTGATCATACAATCGTGGCGATGCGGTAATGGCTGTAAGTTTGAAATAAGTCAATTTTTCTGGCACCGTTGTAACTTCGGTCACTAAACGAACTTGTAAGTCGACGACTACCTGTAGGTGGGAAAGACACAGGAAGCTCAGCCAGAGGGAGGGATGAAAACATTCTTTGGGGTGGGCTGGACAACCCAATTGAGGGGGGAGACTCTGTTATCGGAGTGTGTGTGTGTGTGTATGTGAGATAGGCCCCTTCCGGTCTAGGCAACAGCGAGGGAACTGAACCAAGAGACAAGGGTCCGATTCCTCACCCCGCACGTAGACGTCTGTATCGGTCATCAACAGCACGGCGAGCGGATGCACCTGTGAGGAGTCTCGCACAAAGACACCACCGTTGGATTTGACTGCCATGAAGTAGGTCAGCCAACGGCTGTACAACTTGGAGGACTCCCTGCGGGGGATAAGGAGAGGAGAGTCTTGTGGCCATCCGGCCAACTAATTGGCATCCCAGGAGGGACTGTTTGGCATCTCTGGAGGGACCGACTTGCCTACCTATTGATGGTTGATTTATGCAAGAGGACGGTCCCTGCCTTGGTCCGGTACGTGTAGCTATTCGGTTTGAACTTGCCCTGTCTGGTCACCTTCCCTTGCCGGACCTGGAATAAAAGGGAAATTTCTTAGGGGTTCTTCCAAGTCATTGGAAGGACCCCTCAGATAGCACACTGAAGGCTGTTCTCTGCAGGAACCTCAAGGAAAAAGAGGAAGACTTGTTTCTCAAGATTTGGCGAGAACGAAGTCTCCCGTTAATCAAAGCCAGACCCACTGGGGTGGACATTGGAGGTGACAGAGCTACAGATAAGATTCCACAGGGACCATCCACAGACAAGAGCCCACTCATGGGGCAAGCCACTAGGAGAGAAAAATAAGAGCAAATCCTCGCATATCCTTCTAGTACTGATGATGTAACCTAGTTAGTCATCAAACATCTGCAAGAAAATCACCAAGCTTAGTATGTACCAAGGACTCCTGAATCCTCGTCTTTGTCTTCCTCTTCCTACATTCTGTAAACCCCCTCCCTCACTGAGGGTATCACCCATTGGGTCACAATATGACTACAAGAAAACCACCCAGCTGAGAAAGCAACAAGGACCCCAGAGAAAAAGAAACCCAGAGAAGCAGGGATTGACACCAGACAAACAATCAAACGGACAACAATACCCAATTTCCCACTAACAATGACAGGGAAACCAACTGTACATAAGTAGAGACCAAACACCCCCCACCCCCAATACTTCCACCACTGATCATGTCCCCTGGTTGGGTCATGAGACGTCTACAAGCAACCAAGCTCAGGGAGCACCAAAGGACCACACAAAAAGAGAAACCCAGAGAAGCAGGGATTAACACCAGACAAGCAAACAAGCAGAAAACAATCCTCTGATCAAGGAACTACCAAGGAAAAAGCTAAGCGCCTATCGACACTGAGAAGGCAAGCGACTGCATATACACAAAGAACAAACCCCACTCCCTCTAACACGCATGATGTACCCTACTTGGGTCATGAAACGTCTACCAGAAAACCCCCAAGATCAGAGAGCACCAAGGACCCAACAGTCCTCCTCTTTCCCTCTCCTCTTCCTTCCTCCTCCTCCATCCCCCACCTCTAGCATTGATGATGTCACTTCGTGGGTCCTAAAATGTCTGCAAGAAAATCCCCCATCCTCTCTCTAGATAGGTCTCTTTCTCTCTCAGATAGGTCTGTCTGTCTGTCTGTTTCTCTCTCTCTGATAGGCCTTTCTCTTTCAGATAGGTCTCTCTCTCTCTCTCTCTGTCCAAGGTCTCTCTCACTCTGATAGGTCTCTCTCTCTCTCTGATCTCTCTCTGATAGGTCTCTCTCTCTCTCAGATCTCTCTCTGATAGGTCTCTCTCTCTTTCTCAAAGGTCTCTCTCTCTCTCTCAGATAGGTCTCTCTCTCAGTTGGGTCTCTCTCTCTTCAAAGTCTCTCTCTCTCTGATAGGTCTTTCTCGCTCTCTCTGATAGCTCTCTTTCTCTCTGATAGGTCTCTTTCAGATAGATCTCTCTCTCATAGGACTCTCTCTGATAGGTCTCTTTCTCTCTCAGATAGGTGTGCCTGTCTGTCTGTCTGTCTCTCTCAGATAGGTCTCCCTTGCTCTGCTAGATCTCTCTCTCTCCCATAAGTCTCTCTTAGGTCTCTCTCTCTCTTTTTCATAGGTTCTCTCTTTCAGACAGGTTTCTCTCTCTCAGCTGGGTCTTTCTCTCTCTGATAGGTCTCTCTCTCTGATAGATCTCTCTCTCTCAGATAGGTCTCTTTCTCTCTGATAGGTCTCTCTCTCTCTTTCTCATAGGTCTCTCTCTCTCTCTCAGATAGGTCTCTCTCTCAGTTGGGTCTCTCTCTCTTCAAAGTCTCTCTCTCTCTGATAGGTCTTTCTCGCTCTCTCTGATAGCTCTCTTTCTCTCTGATAGGTCTCTTTCAGATAGATCTCTCTCTCATAGGACTCTCTCTGATAGGTCTCTTTCTCTCTCAGATAGGTGTGCCTGTCTGTCTGTCTGTCTCTCTCAGATAGGTCTCCCTTGCTCTGCTAGATCTCTCTCTCTCCCATAAGTCTCTCTTAGGTCTCTCTCTCTCTTTTTCATAGGTTCTCTCTCTCAGACAGGTTTCTCTCTCTCAGCTGGGTCTTTCTCTCTCTGATAGGTCTCTCTCTCTGATAGATCTCTCTCTCTCAGATAGGTCTCTTTCTCTCTGATAGGTCTCTCTCTCTCTTTCTCATAGGTCTCTCTCTCTCTCTCAGATAGGTCTCTCTCTCAGTTGGGTCTCTCTCTCTTCAAAGTCTCTCTCTCTCTGATAGGTCTTTCTCGCTCTCTCTGATAGCTCTCTTTCTCTCTGATAGGTCTCTTTCAGATAGATCTCTCTCTCATAGGACTCTCTCTGATAGGTCTCTTTCTCTCTCAGATAGGTGTGCCTGTCTGTCTGTCTGTCTCTCTCAGATAGGTCTCCCTTGCTCTGCTAGATCTCTCTCTCTCCCATAAGTCTCTCTTAGGTCTCTCTCTCTCTTTTTCATAGGTTCTCTCTCTCAGACAGGTTTCTCTCTCTCAGCTGGGTCTTTCTCTCTCTGATAGGTCTCTCTCTCTGATAGATCTCTCTCTCTCAGATAGGTCTCTTTCTCTCTGATAGGTCTCTCTCTCTCTTTCTCATAGGTCTCTCTCTCTCTCTGTTGGGTCTCTCTCTCTCCAAGGTCTCTCTCTCTCTGATAGGTCTCTCTCGCTCTCTCAGATAGGTCTCTTTCTCTCTCAGATAGGTCTGTCTGTCTGTTTCTCTCTCTCTGATAGGCCTTTCTCTCTTTCAGATAGGTCACTCTCTCTCAGATAGGTCTCTCTCTCTCTCCAAGGTCTCTCTCACTCTGATAGGTCTCTCTCTCTCAGATCTCTCTCTTTCTGATAGGTCTCTTTCAGATAGGTCTCTCTCTCTCTCTCAGATCTCTCTCTGATAGGTCTCTCTCTCTCTCAGATCTCTCTCTCAGATAGGTCTCTCTCTCAGTTGGGTCTCTCTCTCTCCAAAGTCTCTCTCTCTCTGATAGGTCTTTCTCGCTCTCTCTGATAGGTCTCTTTCTCTCTGATAGGTCTCTTTCAGATAGGTCTCTCTCTCATAGGACTCTCTCTGATAGGTCTCTTTCTCTCTCAGATAGGTGTGCCTGTCTGTCTGTCTGTCTGTCTCTCTCAGATAGGTCTCCCTTGCTCTGCTAGATCTCTCTCTCCCCCATAAGTCTCTCTTAGGTCTCTCTCTCTCTTTTTCATAGGTTCTCTCTCTCAGCTGGGTCTTTCTCTCTCTGATAGGTCTCTCTCTCAGATCTCTCTCTCTGATAGGTCTCTTTCAGATAGGTCTCTCTCTCTGATAGATCTCTCTCTCTCTCAGATAGGTCTCTTTCTCTCTGATAGGTCTCTTTCTCTCTGATAGGTCTCTCTCTCTTTCTCATAGGTCTCTCTTTCTCTCAGATAGGTCTCTCTCTCTCTCAGTTGGGTCTCTCTCTCTCCAAGGTCTCTCTCTCTCTGATAGGTCTCTCTCGCTCTCTCAGATAGGTCTCTTTTCTCTCTGATAGGTCTGTCTGTCTCTCTTTGATAGGTCTCTCAGATAGGTCTCTCTCTCTCTCTGATAGGTCTCTCTCTCATAGGACTCTCTCTCTGATAGGTCTCTTTCTCTCTCAGATAGGTCTGTCTGTCTGTCTGTCTCAGATAGGTCTCCCTTCCTCTGCTAGATCTCTCTCTCCCATAAGTCTCTCTTAGGTCTCTCTCTCTCTCTCCCTCTCTCTCAGATCTCTCTCTCTGATAGGTCTCTATCTCTCTGATAGGTTTCTTTCTCTCAGATAGGTCTGTCTGTCTCTGATAGGTCTCTCTCTCTCCCATAGGTCTCTCTCACTCTCTGATAAGTCTGTCTGTCTCTCTCTCTCAGATAGCTCTCTCTCTCTCAGCTAGATCTCTCTTTCTCCTATAGATCTCTCTCACATAGGTCTCTCTCTCTGATAGGTCTCTCTCTCTCTCTCTCTTAGGTTTCTCTCTCTCTCGGATAGGTCTCTCTCTCTCTCTCTTTCTCTCTGTCTCTGAGATAGGTCTCTCTCTCCAAGGACTCTCTGATAGGTCTCTCTCTCTCTCTCTCAGATCTCTCTCGCTGATAGGTCTCTTTCAGATAGGTCTCTCTTTCTCATAGGTCTCTCTCTCATAGATAGGTCTCTTTCTCTCAGATAGGTCTGTCTGTCTCTGATAGGTCTCTGAGATAGGTCTCTCTCTCTCCCTCATAGGTCTCTTTCTCTCATAGGTCTCTTTCTCTCTCAGATAGGTCTGTGTCTGTCTGTCTCTCTCAGATAGGTCTCTCTCTCTGCTAGATCTGTCTCTCCCATAGGTATCTCTCAGATAAGTCTTTCTCTCTCTGATAGGTCTCTCTCTCTCTCTCAGTTGGGTCTTTCTCCAAAGTCTCTCTCTCTCTGATAGATCTCTCTCTCTCTGATAGGTCTTTCTCTCTCAGATAGGTCTGTCTGTCTGCCTCTCTCTCTGATAGGTCTCTCTCTCCCTCTCTCTCCCTCATAGGTCTCTTTCTCTGATAGTTCTCTTTCTCTCTCAGATAGGTCTCTCTCTCTCTCTGCTAGATCTCTCTCTCCCATAGGTATCTCTCAGATAGGTCTTTCTCTCTCTGATAGATCTCTCTTTCTCTCTCTCTCTCAGTTGGGTCTCTCTCCAAGGTCTCTCTCTCTCTGATAGATCTCTCTCTCTCTGATAGGTCTTTCTCTCTCAGATAGGTCTGTCTGTCTGCCTCTCTCTCTGATAGGTCTCTCTCTCCCTCTCTCTCCCTCATAGGTCTCTTTCTCTGATAGTTCTCTTTCTCTCTCAGATAGGTCTCTCTCTCTCTGCTAGATCTCTCTCTCCCATAGGTATCTCTCTGATAGGTCTTTCTCTCTCTCATAGGTCTCTCTCTCTCAGATAGGGGTCTCTGTCTCTCTCTGATAAGTCTCTCTCAGATAGGTCTTTCTCTCTCTTTCTCATAAGTCTCTCTCTCTCTTTGACAGATCTTTCTCTCTGATAGATCTCTCTCTCTCTCTGATAGGTCTCTCTTACCTGGATGAGGTTTGGGTATAGCCCAGCCATCAGGACTCCTTTCACCAGTTCCTCTTCCTCGCTGTACTGGTTGCAGACGGATGACGGCAAAAGGCAATCCGATGGGGTCGGCACCAGATAAGCTTCGTAGAGGTTCTCAGAAAACTGCTTCACGAGGCCTGCGGGCAGGGAGAAAAACCAAGGACTTAAAGACCCGTCCATCCAGCACAGGAGTCCAAACTGGGCCAACCTTAAAAAGACCAGTGGACTTCTTCAACTCCAAGAATGCCCTGGCGAGCAGATCGTAAATCCACCGTGGTGGCCAAGCGCAGGGGCGTTCTCAAC
Organism: Bungarus multicinctus; assembly: GCA_023653725.1. NCBI lineage: Eukaryota > Metazoa > Chordata > Lepidosauria > Squamata > Elapidae > Bungarus > Bungarus multicinctus. The sequence goes on from CM042840.1 coordinate 2,064,408, forward strand.
TTAGGACTGTTTGGTGGCCATTTGAATGATTTTTTTCTTCTCCCAACCATCTCCTTCCTCCCTCCCTCTCTCGCTCCCTCCTTTCCTTTCTTCCCAGCTCCCCATCTCCTTCCATCCATGTACCCTTCCATTTATTTATTTATTTTATTTTATTTATTTGTAATATTTATATACCGCCCTTCTCCCGAAGGACTCAGGGCGGTGCACAGCCAATCACAAACCCCAGTACACTATACAAAAATTAAAAACAAATTAAATAATTTAGGCTGTCTAAAAATTATGTCCTTCCCCCATAAGTTAATTAAAACCCAAATATTAAAAACCTAATTAAAACGTAATACTAAATTAAAAATCCTATTATCAGCCTAGGCCAGCCTGCTCAAAGAGCCAAGTTTTTAATGCACGTCTGAAAGCTCTCAGATCCGTGTTAGTGCGTATTTCTGGAGGCAGACTATTCCAGAGGGCGGGGGCCCCCACAGAGAAGATGACACATAGAAGCCGACGGCACCCGGAGAAGGCCCTCCCTGTGGGAATGCACAGGTCGATGGGAGATTATCGGCTGAACACGGTCCTGCAGATAACCTGGTCCAATGCCATGGATCGCTTTAAAGGTCAGAACCAGAACCTTAAAGTGAACTCGGAAAACCACCGGCAACCAATGCAGTTCGCTCAGGAGAGGCGTCACATGGGAGCTTCGTGACGCCCCCATAACCACCTGCGTGGCCGCATTTTGTACCAGTTGGAGTCTCCGGGTGCTCCCCACAGGAAACCCCATGTAGAGAGCGTTACAGTAGTCCAGGCAAGAGGTGACAAGGGCGTGAGTGACTGTACGTAAGGCGTCCCGATCCTGACAGGGCCGCAACTGGTGAATCAGGCGAACCCGATAAAAAGACCCCCTGGAGACGGCCATAATATGGTCTTCTAAAGACAGCCGTGCATCCAGGAGGACACCCAAATTGCGAGCCCTCTCTGTGGGGGGTAAAATCTCTCCCCCAATAGCCAGCAACAGAGTCAGCTGACTATATCGGGGCGCCGGAAACCACAGCCACTTGGCCTTGGACGGGTTGAGCCGGAGCCTGTTCCCGCCCATCCAAATCCGCACGGCCTCCAGGCACCGGGACATGACCTCCACAGCATCATTGGGGTGGCCTGGGGTGGAGATGTAAAGCTGGGTATCATCCGCATACAGATGACACCGCACCCCAAAACCACGGATGATCTCCCCCAACGGCTTCACATAAATGTTGAACAGAAGAGGGGAGAGGACCGACCCCTGAGGCACCTCACAAATGAGGGGCCTAGAGGTGGACCTCTCCCCCCCCCCCATCAACACGAATTGCGAGCAGTTGGAGAGGAAGGAGGAGAACCATCGCAAGACAGTTCCCCCAATCCCTAACCCCTCCAACCGCCACAATAAGATACTATGGTCAATAGTATCAAAAGCCGCCGAGAGGTCTAACAGGACCAGGACAGAGGAAAAACCCCTGTCACAGGCCCTCCAGAGATCATCAACCAACGCGACCAATGCTGTTTCAGTACTATGCCCGGGCCTGAAGCCCGATTGGAATGGATCGAGGTAAGTCGCTTCCTCCAGGTACTCCTTCTTTCCTCCATTTCTGTCCTTCTTTCCTCCCTCCCTCCCTCATCTCCTTCCTTCCATCATCCTTCCCCCATACCGCCTTCCTTCCTCCTTTTCCTTTTTTCCTAACTCATCTCCTTCCTCCCACTCTCCCTCCCTCCTTTCCTTTCTTCCCAACTCCCAATCTCCTTCCTTCCATTCCTCTCCTTCCTTCCTCTCCTCTCTTCATCTCTTTCCTTGTCCCATCCATCTCCTTCCTTCATCCATCTATCCATCCTCCCTCACCCTCCCTCCTTTCCTTCCTATCTCCTTCTTTCCTTTCTTCCTCTCCATCTCCTTTCTTCCTCTCTCCCTCATTTATCTCCTTCCTTCTTTCCTTCCATTCACCCACCCACCCATCCTTGCCCTGGAAGGTGAGCCGTGGTATCGTAGTGCTTAGAATGCAGGAATTACAACTGCACTCTGCTCACTGTCAGCAGTTCGAACCTGATTGTTTTAAGGTGGACTCAAGCCTTGCATCCTTCTATGTGCACTAAACAAGGACCCAGATAGTTGTGTGTGTGTGTGCAACATATACCGGCTCTCTAAATATCTTGGAAAGGACTCTGAGGTATATAAATCTAAGGCAGGGGTGTCAAACTAAATTTCATTGAGGGCTGCACCAGGTCTATTATTGACCTCGGGGGGACTGGGCTGGCATGGTGGGTGTGGCTGACAGAGTGGGTGTAGCCAGCTTGATGCCACTCCCCAAACTGCTGACCCGATGTTTCCTCTTCACTTTTGGTAGACCTGAGCCTAAACCCTGCAAGCCGGATCTGACAACATTGCGGGCCAGATTCCAACCACAGGCTTTGTGCTCACCACCCCTAATCGAAGGGCTCTGGCGAGCGCTAAAATGGGAAAAAGAGAACGCTGGCTAAAGGGCGGTCGCGTCACTTGGGAGGCGGGAGCCGCTCACCATTGATGAAGCGCAAACTGGGGGCGTAGAGAGAGTAATCCTGAAGGTAGTCGTCACGAGCGCGGCTGTCTCGGCGCCGCAGGATGTCCTCCCAGCCCGCCACGGCCCGCACGAAGGCCAGGTGATCGCTGCCGCTCTCCCGGCTCAGCACAGCCTTGGCCTAAGGGGCAACCGTTGCAAAGAAGGAGAGAACATGAAGCCAGAAGGGACCTTTGGGGTCATCTACTCGAACCCCCTGTTCAAGCAAGAGAATCACAGAATAATAGTCGGAAGGGACCTTGGAGGTCCTCTAGTCCAACCCCCTGCTCTAGCAGGAGACCCTAACAGAATCACAGAATTGGAAGAGGCTTTGGAGGTCTTCTAGTCTAACCCCCTCCTCACGCAGAAGAGCCTATATCCGTGATGGCGAACCTTTTTCATGTTGCATGCCAAAAGGGCACATACATGTGCGTGTGCGTGCTTGCACACTTGTATGACTGCACCCATGATGCAAGGTACATGCAACTCTTTCAGATCATCAGAGTTAGAAGGGACCTTGTAGGTCATCTATTTATTTTATTTTATTTATTTTGTGAAACAATCAGTAGATAACAGGTATAAGTATAAACATGGTTCTAAATACATGAAATGGATATGAACAAGAAAAAAAGAAACAATAGGACAGGGACGGTAGGCACGTTGGTGCGCTTATGCATGCCCCCTACAGACCTCTTAGGAAAGGGGTGAGGTCCATAGTAGACAATCTAATGTCTAGTCCAATCCCCTCCCCAAAGCGGGAGACCCTACATCATTTCTGACAAATAGTGGCCCAATCTCTTCTTGAAAGCCTCCAGGGATGAAGCTCCCACAACTTCCAAAGGCAACTTCTGTTCCATGGGTTGATTGTTCTCACTGTCAGGAAATTCCTCCTCATTTCCAGGTTAAATCTCTCCTTGTTCAGTTTCCATCCATTATTCCTTGTCTGGCCTACAGGCGCTTTAGAAAATAGCTTGATCCCCTTTCTCCCTGTGGCAGCCCCTCAAATATTGGAACAGTGCTATCATGTCTCCCCTGGTCCTTCTCTTCACTAGACTAGCCACGCCCAGTTCCTGTAACTGTTCTTCATATGTTTTAGCCTCCAATCCCCTCATCATCCTGGTTGCTCTTCTCTGCACTTTTTCTAGAGTCTCAACATCTTTTTTATAGTGTGGTGACCAAAACTGAATGCAGGACTCCAGGTGTGGTTTTACTAAGGCTTTATAGAGTGGTATTAGTATCTCTCTTGATCTTGATTGTATCCCTCTGTTAATACAATTTAGGATTGCATTGGTTTTTTGGCTGCTGCTGCACACAGCTGGCTCCTATTTAGCTGATTGTCCACCAAGACCCCAAAATCCCTCTCACAGTTGCTGCCATTGAGCCTGGTTTCTCCCAGTCTGTATGTGTACTTTGGGTTTTCCTTGCCTAAGTGTAGGACTTTACTTTTCTCTATATTGAATTTCGTTTTGTTAGATGCAGCCCAGTGTTCTAGTCTGTCAAGATCCATCTGGGTCTTGAGCCTATCTTCTTGGGTGTTGGGTATTCCTGCCAGCTTAGTATCATCTGCAAATTTTGCAAGTTCCCCTTCTATTCCCTCATCTAAGTCGTTCATTAAGATATTGAAGAGTCCTGGGCCTAAGATGGAGCCTTGTGGCACCCCACTGCTTACTTCCCCCCATGTAGACTTAGACCCATTAAGGGCTACTCGTTGAGTACAGTTTGCCAGCCAGTTGCAAGTCCATCTGGTGGTGGTACTATCTACTCCACTTTTTTCTAGCTTACTAGGTCCTCTAATCCGGCCCCCTGCTCTAGCAGGAGACCCTGACAGAATCAGAGTTGGAAGGGGCCTCAGAGGTCATGTAGTCCACCCTCCTGCTCGAGCAGGAGAATCCCAGAGTGGTCCTCTAGTCCCACCCCTCACTCTAGGAGAAAGCTCCCCTCCTCACCTTGTCCACCTCTGTCCGGTTCTGCAGGCTGCTACTGAAAGGGTCGCGGGTCAGGCAGGAGACGATGAGCAGAAGGGGCTCGATGCAGCGGTAGATGGACGCCAGCACGATGGCCTTGGCCAGCCGGGGATCAGTGGAGATCTGGGCCAGGCGCTTGCCCAGCGTGGTCAGAGCCTCCCGGGGATCCAGCACTCCTGGGAAGGGGAATTGGGCGTTGAGCAGAGTGAGAGTGGGGGGAAATGAGGATCACCGGAGCCAGGCCGTTCCTCACTGGAAACTCACCGATTTCCTGCAGGAGGATGACGGCCTCGTCCACCGCTTTGATGTCAGGGCTGTCCAGGGCTTTGGAGAGAAACTCGACGGCCTGCCAGGAGAAAAGAGCAAACGCAATTCAACGCAATGGAGAGGAACAAAATGCAGGCATGGTTGGGGAAAAAAATGATAAAACATCATCTTGATTTCAAGCCAGAAATATTTCTATTAGGGAGCCTACCCGAAGAATATCGTTAAGGAAAATGCATACTTAGCTATTCATATACTACCCGTGTCTCGCTACGAAATGATATGGTCAGGCTTAGTTTTGGAAAATAAGGGCAGGGGGGAATTCTGTCTCTGCCTACCAGCATCCATCGGTATTCATCTGGCTAGTGTCCTGTCAGTGTGTGAGAATTGAGGACTGTTTGGAAACTGAAACAGTATTTGCTGTGTGAGCAAGAAGAAGACAGCAAGGAGCCTGAGTGTGGCTTAGCTCAACTGTTGTGGACTAAAGCTGACTCCTTAGCATCAGAACGTGTTAATTGCTGTAGAAGAAATACTAATGAAATACTAATGATCTGATGGTCATTTCGAAAAATCTTTTTTTAGTGAGCCCCTAGAAGCCAAGAGGAACATACATGGCAAATTACAAGTTTGTAAGCTTGACGGTTCTGGAGATTTTGTGATGATGCAGGAGTAGTATTTAATAATAATTAATATGTAATGAAGGATGTTATAATTTTGTTTGATTGTACAAGATGTTTATACTCAGACAACACACTCTCCAACGGAAGATGGAATTATTGCATAATTTTTATATATATATACTGTATATATATGTATACCTATATATGCATATGTATACGTATACATACACATACATACATACACATACACACATACATACATATATATATAAAATTCAGTCAGGGTCTCCTGCCTGAGCAGGGGGTTGGACTAGGTGACCTCTGAGGTACCCTCCAACTCTTGATTTTGTCATTCTGTAAAGGTTTACTGATTAGTAGACCTCCAAGGTCCCTTCTACCTGTTATTTTTGAAGTTTCTCCAGCTTGAGCAGGGGGGTCAGACTAGATGACCTCTGAGGTCCCCCCTCTCTCTGTATGATTCTATCATTTCCTAAGAGTCTGCTGTGTGAACAGGGGGTCGGGCTAGATGACCTCCGACTCTTTGATTCTGTCATTCCTGTAAAGCTCTGCTGCTCAAGCAGAGGGTTCGACTAGATGACCTCTAGGGTCACCCTTCCAACTGTGTGATTCTTTGGGGGAGGGGAGATCTCTTGCTTGAGCAGGGGGTTGGACTGGATGACCTCCAAACTCCCTTCTATGTTATTCTGTAATTTTCTAAGGGTCTCCTGGCTTGAGCAGGGGGTTGGACTAGATGACCTCCAAGATCTCTTCCAACTGTGTCATGTTATAATTCTCTAAGGGTCTCCTGGCTTGAGCAGGGGGTTGGACTAGACGGCCTCCGAGGTCCCTTCCAATCCTGTGATTCTGTAGGGGTCTGTCTTGTTTGGGCAAGGGGCTCGATCTACTAGTCCTTAAGCAAGTCTAAAGCATCAGAAAACCCCCTCTGGGAACGCTCTTCCCGCACCCTTCCCACGGTCAAAGACCTTGGCTCGTTTGCTATGACAACAGTGGTGAGATGCAACCGGTTTAACAACCGGATCAGGGAGCGCGCGCTTCATTCATGCATGCATGCCGCATTCCAAAACAGCTAAGGCGCGGCAATCTGCTGTGCCGCACGAATCATCTAAGCACAAAACCGGGAAAATCTAGGACAGGAAGGGCAGGGCCAACTGCTCAGCGGCACTACCGGTTTGCCCAAACCGTTGCAAATCGGTGGAATGCCACCACTGGAGAACGATCGGGGGTGGGCGGGCGGGAACGAAACAGACAAGGATTGGCCCTGAGTATCACCGTTTTCTCCGGCTGGTGGATCTTGGTTTGGACCACCAGATTCTCCAGTGGTGTGCGCAGGATTTCTGGCACTTGGTAGGTGGGCATGCGGTCCAGGCGGCTGCGCGGGAAGAGGTGGTAGGCAAAGCCCGATTGGCAGCGCCCGGCTCGTCCTCGGCGCTGGATGACGTTCGATTTCGATACCCAGACGGTCTCCAAGCACGAAACCTGTGAAAGTGGGGAGAGAGAGAGAGAGAGAAACAAGTGCAGAATGGAGGAGAAATTTCCAGATGGCAAGGGCAATTAACCGGTGGAACTACCTGCCACATGACGTTGTGGGTGCTCCAAAGTTGTTGTTTTTTTTAAAAAAGAACCCTAATCCTAACCCTAGTAATAAACCTAGCCCTGGTCCTAATGCATAATTCTAACCCTAACCTAGCTCTAACCCTAACTTTAAACCGAACGCTAACCCTAATGTATAAACTAACCTTAAACCTAACACTAAGCCTAACCTACCCCTAACCTTAACCCTAACTCTAACCTTAAACCTAATGCGTTACCCTAATCCTAGCCTCAAACCTAACCCTAACACTAAGTGTAACCTTAAGTAGCCCTAATTCTAACCCCTAACCCGAACCTATCTCTAACCCTAACCTTAAAACCTAACCCTAATATATAAGCCTAAACCTAACCCCAGGGGTGCTACCGGTTCTGCCCACCTGGGCTCTTACCTGACCTTTATTTCCTGGTTTTTCAACCTCAGCTGCTTTGTGTGGCACAGCTGCGGTTGAAAAACCAGGAAAAAAGAGGCTTTTCAAAGGCTGCGCATGTGCACGCTGTGCTTTTCAGCTGTCCAGGTGGCACAGCATAAGGCTTTGTTACACGGGCGCGCAAAACGTAGTAACCGAACTGGTAGTAATGCCGGTTGAATCCCACTCCTGTCTAACCCTGATCTTAAACCTAACCCTCACAACAACCCTAGCCCATGGGCGACAAACTCGATTTCATTGAGAGCCGCATCAGGGTTGTGTTTGACCTCGGGGGGGGGGGGGGGGGGAAGGGGGGGGGGCAGGGTGGATGTGGCCAGCTCAGTGTGAGTGTGTCTCCCAATGCCTACCGATTTAATCCGAGAGAAGGGGGAAGGATAACCCACCTACCGCTCTTTGAATAAGTACCCCCCCAAACCCGGTTAACGTAGCCAACCTTGGTCTTCAGATCATAGCGCTCCTCCTTGTGGGTCCCGCTGTCCACCACATGCACGATGTCGTTGATGGTGATGGAGGTCTCGGCAATGTTGGTGGCCAGGACGATTTTCCGCACGCCGGGGGGAGGCCGGGGGAAGATACTCTGCTGGTCCATCATTGGGATATTGGAATGAACTAAAAAAAAAAAGAGGGTGGGGGGGAGGGAGGAGGAAGATGATGATTACAACCATTCAGGGGTGGGATTCTCCAGGTTTAACAACCGGTTAGGTGTTCGCACGATTGGCATGCACGTGCGAGCTTTGCGTGCAATTTGCACGAGCCTGTGCGCGCAGCACTTGACGCGCTAATCAACTGTGTCGATATTGGTAGGTAAAGTGCAGGGTCCACATAATAGATTCATTGCCAGACGATGTTTCGGAACAATGGGTTTGACGAACTGGTCCAACTGGTCAAATCCTCCCCCCCCCCTCCACTTGCAACCATCCATCATTCGTTCTCGTTTTCCCGGACAAACCGTCTCTTTTATAGTAAGAGCTAGGGGTGGGATTTGATCGGTTCGGACTGGTTCCATAGAACCGGTTGTTACGATTCTGCGCAGTTCGGAGAATCAGCTGGTCATGTCACTAGCCCCTCCCCTCCCCTCCCCAGTCAGTCCTTATCACACGAGCCCAACATCGCTGACTGTGTTCTCCACCGCACAGTCACTCCTTAATGTATTTCCTTTTTCTCCCCCTCCTGACTATCAGCTGTTCCAATGATCAGCTGCGCCAGGATCCCCCTCGCTGTCTTCCTGCTTCACCCAGGAGGCTTCCCTGAGGCCTAGGAAGCAAAAATAATGGAACATGGGGGGGGGGGAAGGCGGAGCAAAAACGCCCCCCAGGAAGCTTCCCTGAGACCCAGAAGGAAAAAAAAAATGGGGGGGAGGGGGGAGGTTTGCTGCAAAAAAGAAGAAGCCATGGCCACTTGGCTACGCCCACACAACCAGTTGTTAAAAAATTTGAATCTTACCCCTGGTAATAGCACCCTCAAGATATAGCCGAAACGCTTCCACCGTCCTTGGCTTCCAGGCCCACCCCGAGGGAGCAACGGAAGAGCGGGATGAGCCTCTTTTTCTCACCTGGTAAGATAAGGTAGCGGCTGTTGTGGGACCCCAGGATTTCCAAAAGACGTTGCTGGACCCCTTTAATCTCCTGCCAGCCCGGAAGGAAGCAGAGGATGCCACCTGCAAAAGAGAGGACACGGTACGTCTAGTTTCATGAAAAAAGGACTAGGGCAGGGGTAGGCAACCTGTGGCTCTAGAGCTGCATGTGGCCCTTTCCTCCCTCTGTTGCCGATTGACTCCACAATTGATAGGGCATTTGGTTAGGAGAGTAGAGGAAAAAGGACGCAGCGCTAGGAGGAGACTCTATGGTGGGGGAACAGCCACAGAGTCTGGTCGACTTCAGAATTGAACGGGGGGAGGTTCCAAATAGGCTCTTTTGAGTATTTAAGGTTGCCGACCCCTGTCCTAGAACTAAATAGATTTCCTAACTGTGAGAAGAATTAACCAGTGGAACTCCTTGCCACAGGAAAAAAAAGACTGCAAGGAAACCACCAAGATCAGAGGGCACCAAAAACTCTACACTCATTGTCCTCCTCCTTCTCCTCCACCTCTTCTACACAATCCCCATTTCCTTTTGCCCTGATGACATTCCCTAGTTAAGTAATGAGACATCTGCAAGGAAACCACCCAACTCAGAGAGCACCAAGGACCCCACAGTCCTTCCTCCTCGTTTTCCTCCATTTCTCTTCCTCCTCCTCTTCTATACAAATCCCATATTCTTCCGGCCCTGATGATGTTATCTAATTAGGCCATGAAACGTCTGCAAGAAAATAACTGAGCTTGGAGAGCAGCGAAGGTCCCTCCTCTCAACCCCAAGCTACGAATAATCTCCTTTATTGCTCCTGCATTATTATTATTATTATTTTCACTAAACATGAAACTCAGCCAACTGAACATTTAAAAATGTTCCCAAATAACAGACTGGTGCTGATGGTTCATACGGGTTGCTACCCATATTTTATAATACTTTTTAAAAATTTTACATTTTTTATATTCATATTTATATATATATATATATATATATATATATATATATATAAAATATAAAAATATTTTACAATTATTACAATCATTACCATCATATTAGTATTTTAAACTTTTATTCATTAAACATGAAATTCAGTCTGCTGAACATTTAAAAATGTATCACAAATATTGTTAACTGGCACTGATAGTTGATACAGGTAGCTGCCGTTATATTATTATTAGTAGCAGCAGTAGTATTTTTAGTATTATTTATTACTATTTTAATTTTTTCATATTATTATTATTACTATCGCTATTGCTATTATTATCGTTATTATTATGGTGGATGTCCACACCCCTACCCAACTCCATTTGTTGCTCTTCCAACACAATCCCTGTTTCTCCTGCGACACTCTCCCCTGGGGAAAAATGGAACGGCCCACCCCAAGATAAAGCCACAGGATTCGCCGGTCAACCGCCTTGCTTCTCCCCCAAAGCCAAGTGACCCCTGTCAATTCTCCCCCCCAAAAAAACCCGGCTCCGACTCCCCCTTCTCCAGCGACCCCACCATGGGTAGAGCAATGGGGGAACGGAGAGAATGAACGCACCTGGTTCGCCGTGGGCGTCGATCTGAAGGATTAGGTCAGCGATCAGCTCCAGGTCCACGATGCATTCGTCGTCCGATTGCTGGGGGTGGGGGTGCGAGTGCGGGGGAGTGAAAAAGAGAGACGGGACAGGCAGTTCTTGACATACAACAAAAATGGAGCCCAACACTTCTGTCATTAAGCAAGACATGTGTAGCCACCCACCCATCTCTATCTTCCTCTTTATTTCTACCTCTTATTGCTATTTATCCATTATCTACCTCTCTATCCATCCAAACTTATTTTTCTCTCTCTATCCCTATCTACTAATCCATTATCCATCTTTTATCCCCGTCTCTCTATCCCTATTTTTCCATTATGTACCTGTCCCTTCATATCTATTTCTGTCTGTCTTTTTTTATCTCTCAATCCCAATTTACCCATTATCTACCCATCTATCCATCCATATCTATTTCTGTTTTTATTTCTATCTCTCTATCCTTATCTATCTATCCACCCATGCATGCCTGCAACCATCCAATCTATTTCTGTCTTTATTTCTATCTCTCTATCCCTATTTATCTATTTTTTATATATTTTATATATATAAATTATATAAATACATATAAAATATATATATTATATATGCAATTTGGCACTTCAAATCCCACCAAGGCTCAAGGTTGACTCAACCTTCCATCCTTCCGAGGTGGGTAAACTGAGGACCCAGACTGTTGGGGGCAAAGGGCTGACTCTGTAAACCGCTTAGGGAGGGCTGTAAAGCACTATAAAGTGGTATATAAGTCTAAGTGCTATCGCTATCTTCCTATCTATCTATTCATCCATCCATATCTATTTCTGTCTTTCTCTCTATCCCTATTTATCCATTCTATCCATCCATCCATCTCTATTTATCTGTCTTTATTTCTATCTCTCTATCCTTATTTATCAATTATCTATCAATCCATTAATCTATTTATCTCCCTGTCTTAATTTCTCTCTCTATACCTATACATCCATTATCTATCAATCGAATCCATTTCTATTTATCTTCCCGTGTTATTCTCTCTCTCTATCCCTATTTATCTACATTATCTGCACTACTATTAATCTTCTCATCACTCCTTACCACCCCTTCCATTTGTGACTGTATGACTGCCATCATTCTCCTAAAAAAACTAATTCATTCAATATTGTCCAACTATTTACAAAGCCTGCACTACTATTACTATTAATTTTTTCATCACTCCTTATCACCCCTCCCCTCCCACTTGTGATTGTAGGACTGTAACTTTGTCACTTGTATCCTTACAATCTATATTGACTGTTTCCTAATTACGATTTGATTGCTTATTATACCCTATGACTATCTTTAAGTGTTGCACCTGATGATTCCTGACTCTTGACGGATGTATCTTTTCTTTTATGTGCAGAGAACATTTGCACCAAGACAAATTCCTTGTGTGTCCAATCACACCTGGCCAATAAAAGAATTCTAATTCTATCTTATCTACCCATCCATCCAATCTATTTTTAATTCTATCTCTCTATCCCTATCTATTTATCTGTTATCTACCTATCTATCTATTCAACCATCAATCTATCAGTCTTTTATCTCTCTATTCCTATTTATTCATTACCTACTTATCAATCCATCTCTCCAATTTGTCTATTTCTCTCCATCTCTACCTATTTATCCATTATCTATCAATCTACCCATCCCTCTATCCCTCCAATCTGTTTTATTTTTCTCTATCCCTATTTATCCATTAGCTACCTAAACCCTCCGTCCGTCCATCTCTATTTATCTCCCTCTCCCACCTTTATTTCTCTGTCCCTGTTTATCCATCCATGTATCCATCCATCCATCCCTCCACCCACCCATCCACACCGTTCCCGACCTCTCGGTTTGCCCCCTTTTCACCCGAGAGCTAGTGCAACCCCACCCCTCCCCTCCACTCGTTCCAGCGTCCCACCTTGATTTCGTAGTGACGATGCCGGCCAACCATGGACATAACGTCCTCCAAGTAGTACTCTTTGACTGGGTACATGAACCCTGGCACTTTAACCACGGGACAGTCCCCAAAGTACTGTGAGAAACGCTGGTTGTCTCCCGTGGCGCTCATCAGCACCAGGCGCAGCTGCCGGTTCTGCTTCTGAATCCCCTTCAGCAGGATGAGCAGGAAGTCGGTGTTGACGTCCCGCTCGTGGACCTCATCCACAATGACGTGGCTGACCCCTTCCAGCCGGGGGTTGCCCTGTAGTTTCCGCAGCAGGATGCCCACGGTGCAGAAGAGCAAGGCACCGCCCCGGGCCGGCGGCTTGCTTTCCAGCCGCACCTGATAGCCGACGTTTCGCCGCAGACTGGGTCCCAGCTCTTGGGCCACACGCTGGGCCACAGAGATGGCGCTGATGCGCCGGGGCTGGGTGACCACCACGTTGCACTGGGCACCACGGCCCTCCAGGATGAAGTGTTCCAGCAGCAACTGGGGGATGCGGGTGGTTTTCCCGCAGCCTGTATCGCCAGCGATCACCACTGCCGGGTGCTGTTCCACGGCCGAAAGGATGGCTTCCTTGTGGGAGTCCACGGGAAGCGGGTGGTTCTCCTGCCACAGGCTCCCCCGCCGCTTCCAAAGAGCCAGGAGGTTCTGGCTGAGACGGACCTCTTCTGATTCAGAGAGCGGGATGTAGGTTTTGCCTGTGATGGCGTCGCTGAGGGCGCCGCCGCTCTCCTTACTTAGGTTCATCATGTCATCTGTCATCCGGGGCGGCCGGGAGTCCCTGGAGTCGACAGGGTACTGAGAGAAAACCAAAGGAAGAGGGGTGGAAGGGGGTTCGTGATCCTTTTGCAATAACAGCCAGGCGCCGGTGAGCTATTGGCCTGCTAGAGGACGGGGTTGATTCCATCCTGAATACAGGTTATCCTCCACTTATGACCGTTCGTTTAGTGATTGTTCGGACTTATGACGAGCCTAGGGAAATAAACGACTGAAGACTTTTTCACACTTATGACTGTTGTTACATCCCAAGTCAGGTGGCTTGTATATGTATATACATACATACACACACACACACACAATCCATCTATCATCTATTTACCCATATTTGTCTGTCTCTATCATTTCTTTCTTTCTATCCCTATCATCTCTCCATCTCGCTCTCTAATCCATCCCTATGTATCTATCTATCTATCTATCTATCTATCTATCTATCTATCTATCTATCTATCTATCTATCTATCCGTCATATATCTTTTCTCTCTCATCATGTCACTCTCTAATCCATCTCTATCATCTCTTTCCATCTCTCTCCAATCCATCCATCTCTCTCTAATCCATCCATATCCCTCTAATCCATATCTATCTATCTATCTATCTATCTATCTATCTATCTATCTATCTATCTATCTATCTATCTATCTATCTATCTATCTACTGTATCTATCTATCTATCCATCCATCCATCCATCCATCCATCCATCCATCCATCCATCCATCTATCTATCTATCTACTGTATCTATTTATCTATCTTCTATCTATCTATCTATCTATCTATCTATCTATCCATCTTTCATCTATTTTTCTCTTTATCACCTCTCCATTTCACTCTCTAATCCATCTCTATCTATCTATCTATCTATCTATCTATCTATCTATCTATCTATCTATCTATCTATCTATCTATCTATCTATCTATCTACTGTATCTATCTATCTATCTATCTATCTATCTATCTATCTATCTATCTATCTATCTATCTATCTATCTATCTATCTATCTATCTATCTACTGTATCTATTTATCTATCTTCTATCTATCTATCTATCTATCTATCTATCTATCTATCTATCTATCTATCTATCTATCTTTCTATCTATCTATCTATCTTTCTATCTATCTATCTATCTTTCATCTATTTTTCTCTTTATCACCTCTCCATTTCACTCTCTAATCCATCTCTATCTATCTATCTATCTATCTATCTATCTATCTATCTATCTATCTATCTATCTATCTATCTATCTATCTATCTATCTATCTATCTATCTACTGTATCTATCTATCTATCTATCTATCTATCTATCTATCTATCTATCTATCTATCTATCTATCTATCTATCTATCTTTCATCTATTTTTCTTTCTATCATCTCTCTCCATCTCTTTAATCCATCCATCTCTCTAATCCGTCCATATCTATCTATCTATCTATCTATCTATCTATCTATCTATCTATCTATCTATCTATCTATCTATCTATCCATCCATCATCTATTTCTTTCTCTCTCTAATCCATCCGTATCTCTAATCCATTTCTATCTATTATCTATTCCTTTGTCTCTATCATCTCTTTCTATTCTATCCATATCTATCCATCCATCCATCCATGTTTCTTTCTGCCTCTATCATTTCTTTCCATCTCTATCATCTCTCTCTAATCCATCTACCTATCTACCTAATTATCTATCTATCCCAGTCGTTCTCAAACTTTTTCAATCCACCGCCCCCTTGGTGCTACAAACTCATCCTAAATGCCCCTCCACCCAGGGGTGGGATTCAAATTTCTTAACCTGTTCTGTGGGTGTGGCCAAATGTATGGGTGTGGCTTGCTGGTTGGGCGTGACTTAGTGGTCATGTGACCGGGTGAGCATGGTTTGGTGGTCAAGTGACTGGATAGGCATGGCCACGTGACTGGAAAACGAAATACAAGTGGTCCTTGCTTAATGGCCAGTTGCTTAGCAAATGTTCTAATTTATGACTGACCTCCCCAGAGCTGCTTGACCTGTTTTTGGAGTTTTGACAGCCATGCACACATACAAACACACACAGACATACTCTTCCAACAAGGTAATAACCCGGCAGCGTCGCTCGTGACGAGTCTCCCAGAGTTCCAGGGACCAGGTGGTACTGTCCATTCACGCCCGGTTCCGCGCTGCCCGGAAAAGCCGGCAGGCAAGGCTTCCAGATCCAAGGGGCCGCGGTCTCTCTTTTGGAGAAAGGGCTGGGAACTTCAAGTGAGGCTGCAGCCTTGCCCACTGCAGGAGTTGCAGGAGAAGTGAGCTGCAGGACAGGTGACCAGCCCATCCTGACTGGCTCGCCAGTCAGGGCGGACCCGTCACTACTCGGCTCCCCGGCAGCCCGCATCTCGTCAGTTGCTGGGGCTCGCGGGTCGCAGCTGCTGAGGGGGAGCACAGGAGGCGACCAGGAAGCACGAGGCTTACACCGCCTTGCATCGCCCCTCTGCCAGCCCGCCCCTCCGAGTGTTTTAGCAGAGTGTGGGCCGCTGCTATGCAGGCTCCATGGGGGGAAGGATGATCCGCTCTGGTGAGGCTTGACTTGCATCATTCTCACAGTGATGGTCTGCATTCAGGCAAAGCGCGCAGGCTGGCGGGCAGCAAAGGAGTGGCAGGCGAAGCATCATGCTCCCTGGTCGCCTCCCCCCACCCCCACCCCAGCAGGCAAAGCCCAGCAGCTGTGGAGAATCCAGGCGGGACCCAAGCAGCAACGGGTCAGCCCTGGCGCATCTTTCTCTCGGCTACCCGCAAGCCAAGCAAGTGGATGGGGGGAAGCTGAATTGTGTCCTGCGAGGGGCCCACCTCCAGCACTCCTCTGCCACCCTTGCCTCTTAGCGCATCCCAGTGCCCACCAGGGGGCGGTACGGCCCACTTTGGGAACCACTGATCTATCATCTATTTATCCACATTACATCTCTTTATCATCTATTTCTATCTTTCTCTCTCTAATCCATACATCTCTATTTCTTTCTATTTTATCTCTCTTTCTATCATTTCTCTCTCTCTCTCTCCATCCATACCCATCCATCTGGACATACAACAGTTCATTTAGGGACCGTTCCAAGTTGCAACGGCGCTGAAAACAATGACTGAGGACCTTTTCCCCAGTTTACGATCGTGGCAGCACCCTCATGGTCACGTGAACAAAATTCAGACCCCGGGCAACCGACTGATATTTATGACAGTTGCAGCATCCTGGGCTCGTTTGATCCCCTTTGGCGACCTTCTTCTGCCAATAGGGAAGTCGGATTCACTTAACGACCGTGTGACTAATGTCACAATCGCAGCAGTTCCCTTAGGAGTGGTGGTAAGCTTTCGTAAAACAGGACAACATTCACTTCGCAAAGATAATCCTTGGCAGAAAGGTCGGGTGCCTATGCGGTCGCCAAACAATTATATGTATCGTCTGCTTCCCATCGGCTTGCACCCTCTGCTCTCAGCCTGACTTACGTGGTTCAAGTAGTTCTCGATCTTGCGCAGCGTGGCTTCGGGGACTTTGATGTGGCAGGGCTTCCTCTGGTTCTCACCCAGCTCCCGTAGGGATGTCATGTTGTACATGGCATGGCTCAGTGGGTTGTTATTCTTGTCGACTAAACCGAGACTCTGGAGGGAGGGAAGGAGGGACACGTGAGGACGCTGAAGGGCTGGGATATGGGAGTCCCCAGAAATCGAGGGGGAGAGGGTAATATTCGGTAATTCTATAATGTTATGTATTATTCCATAATTCTGTAATGTCCTGTAATTTCTGTAATATGCTGTACATTTGTAATATCCTATAAAATTCCAGTAGTATTCTGTAATTCTGCAATATTCTGTAATATTTATGATATTCTGTAATATTTGGTAATTCATTAATTTGATAATTATATTAATATTCATTAATATTATGTAATATTTGGTAGTTTCTTTACTATTAATATTTAGTTAGTCTGTAAAATTCTGCAATTCTGTAACATTCTATAATGTATAATTTTGTAATATTTTGTAATTCATTAATATTTGTTAATATTCTGAAATTTGGTAATATCCAGTAATTCTGCAATTTTGTAACAATCTATAATATTCTGTAGTTCTGCAATACTATGTAACTACAACGTTTTATATTCTCTATTCTGTAATTCTGTCACATTTAGCAATTCGGTAATATTCTGGAGTTCTGGAATATTCTGTTATTCTGTAAATTTCTATACTTTGGTAATATTCTGTAGTTGCGTAATACCCTATAATAGTCTGCAATTCCATAATACTCTGTAATTCTGCAATATTTGGTAATTCATTAATTTGATAATTCTCTGCAATTCTGCAATCTTCTGCAATTCGGTAACATTCGATACTATTCTAATTCTGCAATATTCTATAATATTCTGTAGTTCTGTCACATTTGCTAATTTGGTAATATTCTGCAATATTTTGTAATTCTGTAAAATTATGAACTTTGATAATATTCTGTGTAATATCCTGTAATGTTCTGCAATTCTGTAATAATTCTGAAATTCTCCAATATTTGGTAATATTCTATAATGTTCGGTCATTCTGTAATATCCGGTAATTCATTCATATTTGTTAATATTTGATAATTCTGTAATATTCTGTAATTTGGTAATCTTCTGTAATCCTGCAATATTCTGCTGTAATATTCTAATTTATTAATATTCTGCAATTTTTTGTAATCCTTTATAATTTGGTAACATGCTGTAATTCTGCAACATTCTGCAATTCTGCAATATTCTATTATATTCTGTAATTCTGCAATATTCGGTAACTGCAACATTCTATACTGCATTTCCCCAAAAATAAGACTGTATTATATTTTTTGCCACCAAAAAAGGCACCAGGTCTTATTTTCGGGGGATGTCATCCACAGACTAACCTCACTTGTGCGCATTGCTCCTGGCCTCCTTTGGGAAGTCCTTCTTCTGCGACTGGCAAGGTTTTCCTGAAGGCCTCTGCAGCCGATAACAGAGCTCTGGATCGATCCTGATCTTTATTGTCAGCTCCAGAGGCCTTCAGGAAAGCCTTGCCAGCTGCAGAAGAAATGGGCCGGCCAGGCAGGTATCGGGGTGTGCGAGGCCTGGCTACAACTGTCCAAAGGCAAGGAGTAGGGCAGCTCCAACCCCCCCATCCCCACCCTAGCTTAATTAGGGCTTATTGTTTGAGGGGTAGGTCTTATCTTGGGTGCATTTGTAAAAATCAAGCTAGGACTTACTTTCGGGGTAGGTCGTATTTTTTTTTTGGTGGGGGGGAAGGATGGTATTCTGTAAATCTGTACCATTTGGTAATTCTGCCATATTCTATCATATGTTCTCCATCTGGCCTGCGGGAGACTCACCTTGAGCTTCTGGCATGCCAGGGCGGCAGCCTTGTTCTCTGCTTCCACTTTGCGACGTCCCTTGGCGGCGAAAGTCATTGGGCAGGGCCAGCGCAACGTCAGTTTGCAGATCTTGGTTTTGGTGCCGACGGTGCGGAACTGCATGTACTCCTGTGAAGATGTCAATGCAGGATTGTAGCCTCCGGTTGGTCCACAATCCGCGCGACAGCCGATGCTCGTGCGGACGCAACGCACACACAAACCCCGTCTGGACTAGCAACTTACCTTGACGGTGGAAGAGGACGTGGCGATCTGGATGACCTGGGCGAGGAGGTTTTTCGGCAGGGGAAACTGAGTCAGGGCACGCAGGGCAGTGTTGTCATCGGTCATTTCCACCGAGAGGGCATCCCTGCGTGGGGAAAGAAAACGTGGTATCGGTGTGTGTGTGTGTGTGTATTTTCGGTTTACGCCCCGCACATGCATCTGTTTGCTGCCGTCTCCTGTTTTATTATAGCGGGAGCATGCAGGAAGTCCTTGACTTATGACCGTTCATATAGCGACTGTCTGGGAACTGGGAAAAAGGACTTTGGACAGGATTTTCGCTCTGAGACATAGAGAGTTGGAGCTCAGCGGTGGTCATTAAAGTGAGGACTAGCTTCAGTTCAACTGGGTTGAAGGGCTGGATGTGACAGGTAGCCCTCGCTTTAACGACCAACGATTTCAGGGCCGTTCCAAGTTACAACAGGACCCCGGTCCTTGATGTATGACCACAATTCAGCTCCAAATTCCTGTTACTAAGCAAAATGTCTGTTGAGTGACTTTTACCCCATTTTACGACCTTTCATGCTTCTGTTGTTAAATGAATCACTGCGGTTAGGTGAGGAACATGGTCGCCAATCGAATCTGGATTCCCCATTGAGTTGGTTGGTCAGAAAATGGCAAAAGGAATTGATGGGGACCCCAGGATGCTACACCCGTCATAACTATGAGTCAGTTGCCAAGGGTGTGAATTTTGATCATGTGATCATAGGGATGGCTGCAACAGTCGTAGGTCTGTGAAAAAATGGTCCGTCACTTTTATCAGGGCCAGTGAATGATCACTAAATGAATTGTTGTAAGTCAAGGACTATCTGTATTAAAATCCTCACATCCTACAACAAGATGTTAGTATAGTTATTCAGAGTTGAGCTCATTTTCATTGAAAGTGACAGTATCATTTTTCATACTGTAAAAAGTGACATTACCATTATTCACACTGAAAGCGATTTATCATTATTTTCACACTGAAAAGTATCTTATTATTCATACTAAAAATGTTTTATCATGATTTTTCACAGAAAAAATGGTATCAATTTTTCACTAAGGAAGCGACTTATCCCGATTTTTCAAAGTAAAAAAGCAATTTATCACAATTATTCACTTCAAAAGTGACATCCATTTTAAACTGAAAAAGACATACATTTAAACTGAAAAAGACATACATTTTTCACATTGGAAAAAGTGACTAATCCCTATTTTTCACACTGAAAAAAGTAATGACTATTTTTCACATTTTAAAGTGATTTATCACCATTACATTAAAAAATGAGATGACCATGTTTCTGACTGACTGATCACCATTTTTCACTCTGAAAAAAATAACAACCATTTTTCTTTGGAAAAAGTGACTCTCACCATTATTCACACTAAGAAAATGACTTATCACAATTTTTCACACTAAAAGAGACTTATTACCATTATTCACATTGAAAAAAATGACTAACCATTTTTCATCTGGAAAAAATGACAATGATTTATTGTCATTTTTCACACTGAAAAGTAACTTTTATCCCCATTTTTCACATTGGAAAAAGCGACTAACCACCATTTTTCACCCCCCAAAAAAGTGGCATGAGCATTTTTTCCACACGTAAGGCCTTGGCACCATTCCCATGGTCACATGATCGAAAGTCTAACGCCTTGGCACTGACTCATATTTATGACAGTTCGAGCAGTGTCCTGGGGATAGAGCAATCCCCACTGTTGCGACCATCAGACAGTGAAGTCGATGGGGGGAAGCCCAAGTCGCTCGACAACCGCATGACCCACTTAACAACCACGGGGATTCGCTGAACAACCGTGGCAAGGAGAGCCGTAAAAGGCAGCCAAACTCACCCGTCCTGTTTGGTCGTAAGACGAGGACAGACCGTATGTCGGCAGGTTGAGGCCTGGAGGCCAATGTGACTGCACCCACACCTAACCATACACAAGAATTTTTCCCCCGTGCCACCCGACACAAAACCCACAACTTGTTCCTTCTCTTAAAACCCTTTTTGGTTCTTCCTTCAACCCACAAACGCAGGATCGACAAGCCCTCACCGAGGGACCCACATTTGAGCGAGGCCGGGGATGATGAACTCTGATCCAGTCCTCTCCCAATCAGGTCCATCGTGCTCTCCAAGCAGGATAAGGCCTGCTCAGGTTGCATCACAATCATCCAGCAGAAGTTGCCGGGTGTTCTAGAATGTTCCCAATTGGGGGGGGGGATTTAGGCCACCTTGCAGGGAGGTTGTCGGCTTCTAGAGATCGAAGGAGTGGTACGGTGTAAGCGGAGTCGACTTCAACTCCGAGAATTCCCCAGTTTGTAAGCTTTTCAGAGGGGTGGGCTTTGACTCCCAGAATCCCTCAGCCGGCATGCTTTAAGAGGGATGGACTCCAACTCCCAGAATCCCCAAGTCAACAAGGTTTAAGAGGGGAAGACTCCAAGTCGCAGAATCCCCTAGCCGGCATGCTTTAAAAGGAAGGGACTTCAACTCTCAAAATCCCGCAGCCGGCATGCTTTAGATAGGGCCTCGGGTTCAAGTCTGTTGAGATCCTTCTGGGATCTTGAGCCGATCTTCTGGTATGTCAGCATTTCAGGTACCAGTTGGGTGTCGTCACCGAATTTGACCGATCCTTTTGTGTTAGACTTTCTATTCCCCTTGTCTAAATTACGGACAAAGTTTCAGTTAGTCCTCAACTTACGGTGCCTAAATTTTTCTTGCTAAGTGAGACATTTATTAAGGGAGGTTTTTTTTACAACTTTTCCTATCGCTGTGGTTATGTGAATTTCTGCAATTATTTAAGTTAGTAAACCAGGTGTTAGGTTTTGCCCCCTTTTACAATGTATTTTGTGGCCATTAAGTGAATACCTGAAACGGTGAAGGTCATAACCTGGTTGTAAAGTGAATCTGGCTTCCCCATTGCTTGTCAGAAAGTTGCAAAGGGGGAATCGCCTGACCTCAGGACGCAGTAGTTGCACGGCACCTGAATTTTGATCGCATCATCAGTAGGGATGCTAACTGGTATTGCGACTGTGAAAAATGGCCCTCATTTCTCAGGACTGTGGTGACTTTGAATGGTCGCTAAATGAATTGTTGTAAGCTGAGGACTAGCTGTAGAACGGAGAATCACATTTGGGTTTTTTTCCTTAACTCAATGGATGACCTGAGTTTTCTTGCTGCTGAATTTCATTTTGTTAGATAAGGGCTCAGGGTTCGAATCCAAGATGATTCCCGGCTCGACCACCGTCGTTGTCCTTTGAGGGTGCGGCGTATTCGCCATATGAGAAATACAGAAGATGCTGTACGAGCAAAGACGCTGTATGAGGAAAGACGCCGGATGAGCAAAGACACCAGGCAAGCGAAGATGCGGACGAGCGAAGACGTTGAATAGCAAAGACACTGGGTGAGCGAAGGTGCCGGCCTCCCCTCCCCACCAGGCTGAAGCTTCAAAAACCTCTACACCGGGAAAGTCACCAGTTCCAGTTTCCAACTGGTGCGTGAGAACCTCTTACTGGGATGACGCATTTCGCGGCAACCCCACCAGGGTCGACGGCAGGCTGTTCTGTTTTGTGACGGGCGCTGCCAGAGGATCCAACCCTGAACCCTAGCCCTGACGTTGCGCCCAACAAGTAGCATGGATGAGAAAAGACTAAAATACTCCCACTGAACGGACAGACGGTATCGATGTCATACCTGAGCTCTCTGGGCGGTGTTTGAGCGCCCGGCCGTGTCACGGAGAGACCGTTGTGAAGGTCGATGGAATCTTCTTCCAGCTCCCCCTCCTCCAGCTCCCCCTCCTCCAGCTCCCCCTCTTCCAGCTCTTCATTTCGAAGGGGTTTGGGGAGAGGGCTGTGCTCCAGGGGCTGGACGGGCTCTTTGGGATCCATCCGTCGCCAGCAGGTCGAGAGATCGGCCAGGGAAGGGCCGGATTTGGACCGCCAGTGGCTTTCGGCAAACCACTTCTTCTCAGCGCAGCCCAGCTGCTCAGCCAGAATCCGGTACTTGGCGGCGTCAAAGAGCTCATTTCGGGGTCCCAGTAAGCCCCAACCCTGGGGTGGGGAAAGAAAGAGAGAGAGAGAGAGAGAGAGAAAGAAAGAGAAAGAGAGAGAGAGAAAGAGAGAGAGAGAGAGAGAGAAAGAAAGAAAGAAAGAAAGAGAAAGAAAGAAAGACAGAAAGAACGAGAGAGATAAGAGAGAGAGAAAGAGAGAGAGAGAGAGAGAAAGAAGAAGAAAGAAGAAGAAAGAAAGAACGAGAAGAAAGAAAGAAGAAAGAAAGAAAGAAAGAAAAAAGAAAGAGAACAAAGGAGGGGAAGTAGAAGGAATGAAAGAAGGAAGACAAAAAGAGAGAAAGAAAAGAAAGCAAAAGAAAGGGCTGAAAGAAAGAAGGAGAAAAAGAAAAAGGAGGGAAAAAGAAAACATGATAAAGAAGGAGAAGAAAAAGAAACGAAGCAAAAGAAAAAGGGAGGGAGGGAGAGTAGAGAGAAACAAATAAAAGAAAGAAGGAATATGGAGAAGAAAAAGGAAAAACAGAAAAAACGAGGAGAAAGTAGAAAGACGAGAAAGGAAGAAAAGAAGAAAGAAAGAATAGAGGAAGAAAAAGAGAAAAGAAGAAGGAGGGAAGATAAGAAGGAAGGAAAGAAGGAAGCAAAAAGATAACAGAAGCAAAAGGCAGGGAGGAATAGGACGAAGGAAGAGAAAGGGAATTTAAGAACGAGTAAGAAGAGTTGGAGTAAGAGGAAAGAAGAAAAAGACAGAGAGAGAGCGAAAAGGGGGAGAAGGAAGAAAAAAAGCAAAGAAATAGAAAGAAAAGCAAAAGGAAGGGAGGAGTAGGAAGGAAGGAACGGGAGAAAGTGGGGAGTAGGAAAAAGGTCAGAGACGAAATGAGAAATTAGGTTTTACAGCACAACGGAAGACAAACTAATCGCGATAACTCATCAAGCATAAAGGGGGTGGGGCTGCGAGGGGAGGAGGAGGAGGCTGCGGCCTTTGGGTTTTCGTGGCAGTTTCCTTGCAGCTTTTCTTTAACCAACTACACATTCGCCCCCTACACAGACTGTGTTCTCTAGTCCGGGTCAGAGACATCTGCAAGGAAATATACTACCTCAATGGTGGCCCTTGGATCCCTTTCCTGTTGGCTACCCGTCCCTGCGGCTTTCGAGTCCCGCTAAAGGAAACCTGCGTGTAAACCGCTGCAACCCGGGAATTCCCACCTTTAAGAGCGGGCAGCAGCGGCAGCCGCACTCTGTCTCGCGCGTCACTCTTCTTGGTCCCGTAAGCCTTTTCCACTTCCACATTCTTGGGCCACTTGATGAGACGTGACTTTCTTCCGGGGGGGGGGGGGGGGGTGGGGGGGGGGGGGGGGGGGGCC